>WNWK01006779.1:92500-101604 GCA_009830355.1 Cherax destructor
TGGAGTGGGTGGGAGAGGGCTGGAGTGGGGTGGGAGAGGTGGAGTGGGTGGGAGAGGGCTGGAGTGGGGTGGGAGAGGGTGGGGTGGGAGAGAGATGGAGTGGGGTGGGAGAGGGCTGGAGTGGGGTGGGAGAGAGGTGGAGTGGGGTGGGAGAGGGGTGGAGTGGGGTGGGAGAGGGGTGGAGTGGGGTGGGAGAGAGGTGGAGTGGGAGAGGGCTGGAGTGGGGTGGGAGAGATGTGGAGTGGGGTGGGAGAGAGGTATAAGAGGGTGGAAGAGAGAGAGAGAGGGTTTGAGGGTTACTGATGTTATTTTTGTGTGATACAGATTACTGTGTACTGTGTAGTGTACTGTGTTGTGTACTGTGTTGTGTACTGTGTTGTGTAGTGTACTGTGTTGTGTAGTGTACTGTGTTGTGTAGTGTACTGTGTTGTGTACTGTGTTGTGTAGTGTACTGTGTTGTGTACTGTGTTGTGTACTGTGCTGTGTACTGTGTTGTGTAGTGTACTGTGTTGTGTAGTGTACTGTGTTGTGTAGCGTATTGTGTTGTGTAGTGTACTGTGTAGTGTACTGTGTTGTGTACTGTGTTGTGTAGTGTACTGTGTTGTGTACTGTGTTGTGTAGTGTACTGTGTTGTGTACTTTGTTGTGTAGTGTACTGTGTTGTGTACTGTGTTGTGTAGTGTACTGTATTGTGTAGTGTACTGTGTTGTGTAGTGTACTGTGTTGTGTAGTGTACTGTGTTGTGTAGTGTACTGTGTTGTGTAGTGTACTGTGTACTGGGTGTAGTGTACTATGTACTTGGTGTAGTGTACTGTGTACTGGGTATAGTGGACTGTACTGGGTGTAGTGTACTGTGTACTGGGTATAGTGGACTGTACTGGGTGTAGTGTACTGTGTACTGGGTGTAGTGTGCTGTGTACTGGGTGTAGTGTACTGTGTACTGGGTGTAGTGTGCTGTATACTGGGTGTAGTGTACTGTGCACTGGGTGTAGTGTACTGTGCACTGGGTGTAGTGTGCTGTGTACTGGGTGTAGTGTACTGTGTACTGGGTGTAGTGTGCTGTGTACTGGGTGTAGTGTGCTGTGTACTGGGTGTAGTGTACTGTGTACTGGGTGTAGTGTGCTGTGTACTGGGTGTAGTGTGCTGTGTACTGGGTGTAGTGTACTGTACTGGGTGTAGTGTGCTGTGTGTAGTGTGCTGTGTACTGGGTGTAGTGTGCTGTGTACTGGGTGTAGTGTGCTGTGTACTGGGTGTAGTGTACTGGGTGTAGTGTGCTGTGTACTGGGTGTAGTGTACTGTGCACTGGGTGTAGTGTACTGTGTACTGGGTGTAGTGTGCTGTGTACTGTGTACTGGGTGTAGTGTACTGTGCACTGGGTGTAGTGACTGTGCACTGGGTGTAGTGTGCTGTGTACTGGGTGTAGTGTACTGTGCACTGGGTGTAGTGTGCTGTGTACTGGGTGTAGTGTACTGTGTACTGGGTGTAGTGTGCTGTGTACTGGGTGTAGTGTACTGTGTACTGGGTGTAGTGTGTTGTGTACTGGGTGTAGTGTGCTGTGTACTGGGTGTAGTGTGATGTGTACTGGGTGTAGTGTACTGTGCACTGGGTGTAGTGTGCTGTGTACTGGGTGTAGTGTGCTGTGTACTGGGTGTAGTGTGCTGTGTACTAGGTGTAGTGTACTGTCTACTGGGTGTAGTGTACTGTGTACTGGGTGTAGTGTACTGTGTACTTTGTGTAGTGTACTGTGCACTGGGTGTAGTGTACTGTGCACTGGGTGTAGTGTGCTGTGTACTGGGTGTAGTGTACTGTGCACTGGGTGTAGTGTACTGTGTACTGGGTGTAGTGTGCTGTGTACTGGGTGTAGTGTACTGTGTACTGGGTGTAGTGTGCTGTGTACTGGGTGTAGTGTACTGTGCACTGGGTGTAGTGTACTGTGCACTGGGTGTAGTGTGCTGTGTACTGGGTGTAGTGTGCTGTGCACTGGGTGTAGTGTACTGTGCACTGGGTGTAGTGTACTGTGTACTGGGTGTAGTGTGTTGTGTACTGGGTGTAGTGTGCTGTGTACTGGGTGTAGTGTGCTGTGTACTGGGTGTAGTGTGCTGTGTACTGGGTGTAGTGTACTGTGTACTGGGTGTAGTGTGCTGTGTACTGGGTGTAGTGTGCAGTGTACTGGGTGTAGTGTACTGTGCACTGGGTGTAGTGTACTGTGTAATGGGTGTAGTGTGCTGTGTACTGGGTGTAGTGTGCTGTGTACTGGGTGTAGTGTACTGTGCACTGGGTGTAGTGTACTGTGCACTGGGTGTAGTGTACTGTGTACTGGGTGTAGTGTACTGGGTGTAGTGTGCTGTGTACTGGGTGTAGTGTACTGTGTACTGGGTGTAGTGTACTGTGCACTGGGTGTAGTGTACTGTGCACTGGGTGTAGTGTGCTGTGTACTGGGTGTAGTGTACTGTGTACTGGGTGTAGTGTACTGTGTACTGGGTGTAGTGTGCTGTGTACTGGGTGTAGTGTACTGTGTACTGGGTGTAGTGTACTGTGTACTGGGTGTAGTGTGCTGTGTACTGGGTGTAGTGTACTGTGTACTGGGTGTAGTGTACTGTGCACTGGGTGTAGTGTACTGTGCACTGGGTGTAGTGTGCTGTGTACTGGGTGTAGTGTGCTGTGTACTGGGTGTAGTGTACTGTGTACTGGGTGTAGTGTACTGTGCACTGGGTGTAGTGTACTGTGCACTGGGTGTAATGTGCTGTGTACTGGGTGTAGTGTACTGTGTACTGGGTGTAGTGTGCTGTGTACTGGGTGTAGTGTACTGTGCACTGGGTGTAGTGTACTGTGTACTGGGTGTAGTGTACTGTGTACTGGGTGTAGTGTACTGTGCACTGGGTGTAGTGTACTGTGTACTGGGTGTAGTGTACTGTGTACTGGGTGTAGTGTGCTGTGTACTGGGTGTAGTGTACTGTGTACTGGGTGTAGTGTGCTGTGTACTGGGTGTAGTGTACTGTGCACTGGGTGTAGTGTACTGTGCACTGGGTGTAGTGTGCTGTGTACTGGGTGTAGTGTGCTGTGTACTGGGTGTAGTGTACTGTACTATGTACTAAGTCTGGTTCCTCATAACACTGTTACACTCATCATGTTATTATATTTTGAAAGCGGTAAACCCCTACGGGTCATTTTAACACCTGGAAAATAAGAAATAGAGAGGTTTGATCCTAGTGAGGGGAGGCTAGCTCCAACACCCTGGATCAAGAGAACATCAGCATCACACTAAGTCTACGGGATTTACCCGCCAGGTTTAACTAGTATAATACATCTGTAATTTACCCTTGTTGAGAGGAGGGGTCATCGCCCCCAAGGGGTCCGGCCCCAGACCAGGCCTCCTAGTGGATCAAGATGTGAGCAACTAGACTGTTACTGCTGGCCACACGCAGTCCAAGATATGAACCACAGTCTAGCTGATCAGGAACTGACCTAAACTTATCCAGTTCCTTATTGAAGACAGCCAGGGGTCTACTGGTGATCCCCCTTATGTATGGTAGTAGGCTGTTGAATAGTCTTGGTCCCCTTACACTTACTGTGTCTGTCAGTGTACTCAGGGCATCTCTGTTCTTCTGCACAGTCTGCTCAACCTCTTGCTTTCACAGGCAGTGATTCCTGTGTGCAGATTTGGGACCAGTCCCTCTAGGATTTTCCAGGTTTAAATTATGATGTATCCTTCTCACCTACGTTATAAGGAGTACAAGTCGAGGGACTTCAAACATTCCCAGTAATTAAGATACTTGACTGAACTGATACGATCACTCAAGGTTCTCTGAACATTCTCCATTATTCTTATCTTCGTGTTCTCATTCTCTCCTGCCTCTTGTCGCCTTTATATTCTTTCATTAATATTCTTGCTTCCCTATTCTTACCTTCATGTTCTTTATATTCTTATTTATGTATTATTACCTTGTTGCAGGTGTTGCAGCAGCAGTGTTGCAGCAGCAGTGTTGCAGCAGCAGTGTTGCAGCAACAGTGTTGTAGCAGCAGTGTTGCAGCAGCAGTGTTGCAGCAGCAGTGTGGTAACAGCAGCGTTGCAGCAGCGGTGTTGCAGCAGTAGTGTTGAAGCAGCAGTGTTGTAGCAGCAGTGTTGCAGCAGCAGTGTTGTAGCGTAGCAGCAGTGTTGTAGCAGCAGTGTTGCAGCAGCAGTGTTGTAGCAGCAGTGTTGCAGCAGCAGTGTTGCAGCAGCAGTGTTGCAGCAGCAGTGTTGCAGCAGCAGTGTTGTAGCAGCAGTGTTGCAGCAGCAGTGTTGTAGCAGCAGTGTTGTAGCAGCAATGTTGCAACAACAGTGTTGCAGCAGCAGTGTTGAAGCAGCAGTGTTGCAGCAGCAGTGTTGTAGCAGCAGTGTTGCAGCAGCAGTGTTGTAGCAGCAGTGTTGTAGCAGCAGTGTTGTAGCAGCAGTGTTGCAGCAGCAGTGTTGTAGCAGCAGTGTTGCAGCAGCAATGTTGCAACAACAGTGTTGCAGCAGCAGTGTTGCAACAACAGTGTTGCAGCAGCAGTTTGCAGCACAGTGTTGTGCAGCAGTGTTGAAGCAGCAGTGTTGAGCAGCAGTGTTGCGCAGCAGCAGTGTTGAGCAGCAGTGTTGCAGCAGCAGTGTTGCAGCAGCAGTGTTGCAGCAGCAGGTTGCGAGCAGCAGTGTTGTAGCAGCAGTGTTGAAGCAGCAGTGTTGCAGCAGTAGTGTTGCAGCAGCAGTGTTGTAGCAGTAGCGTTGCAGCAGCAGTGTTGTAGCAGCAGTGTTGCAGCAGCAGTGTTGTAGCGTAGCAGCAGTGTTGTAACAGCAGTGTTGCAGCAGTAATGTTGCAGCAGCAGTGTTGCAGCAGCAGTGTTGCAGCAGCAGTGTTGCAGCAGCAGTGTTGTAGCAGCAGTGTTGCAGCAGCAATGTTGCAACAACAGTGTTGCAGCAGCAGTGTTGAAGCAGCAGTGTTGCAGCAGCAGTGTTGTAGCAGCAGTGTTGTAGCAGCAGTGTTGCAGCAGCAGTGTTACAACAACAGTGTTGCAGCAGCAATGTTGCAACAACAGTGTTGCAGCAGCAGTGTTGTAGCAGTAGTGATGCAACATCAGTGTTGCAACAGTGTTGCAGAAGCAGTGTTGCAGCAGCAGTGTTGTAGCAACAGTGTTGCAGCATCAGTGTTGTAGCAGCAGTGTTGCAGCAGCAGTGTTGTAGCAGCAGTGTTGCAGCAGCAGTGTTGTAGCAGCAGTGTTGCAGCAGCAGTGTTGTAGCGCAGTGTTGCAGCAGCGGTTGCTAGCAGCAGTTTGCAGCAGCAGTGTTGTAGCAGCAGTGTTGCAGCAGCAGTGTTGTAGCAGCAGTGTTGCAGCAGCAGTGTTGTAGCAGCAGTGTTGTAGCAGCAGTGTTGCAGCAGCAGTGTTGTAGCAGCAGTGTTGCAGCAGCAGTGTTGTAGCAGCAGTGTGGCAGCAGCAGTGTTGTAGCAGCAGTTGTAGCAGCAGTTTTGTAGCAGCAGTTGTAGCAGCAGTGTTGTAGCTGCAGATGTAGCTGCAGTTGTAGCAGCAACAGTTGTAGCAGCAGTGTTGTAGCAGCAGCAGTTGTAGCAGCAGCAGTGTTGTAGCAGCAGTGTTGTAGCAGCAGTTGTAGCAGCAGTGTTGTAGCTGCAGATGTAACAGGAGTGTTGTAGCAGCAACAGTTGTAGCAGCAGTGTTGTAGCAGCAGCAGTTGTAGCAGCACCAGTTGTAGCAGCAGCAGTTGTAGCAGCAGTGTTGTAGCAGCAGCAGTTGTAGCAGCAGTGTTGTAGCAGCAGCAGTTGTAGCAGCAGTAGTTATAGCAGCAGCAGTTGTAGCAGCAGTTGTAGCAGCAGTGTTGTAGCAGCAGCAGTTGTAGCAGCAGTGTTGTAGCAGCAGTGTTGTAGCAGCAGCAGTTGTAGCAGCAGTGTTGTAGCAGCAGTGTTGTAGCAGAAGCAGTTGTAGCAGCAGTGTTGTAGCAACTGCAGTTGTAGCAGCAGTGTTGTAGCATCAGTTGTAGCAGCAGTTGTTGCAGCAGCAGTTGTAGCAGCTGCAGTTGTAGCAGCAGCAGTTGTAGCAGCTGCAGTTGTAGCAGCAGCAGTTGTAGCAGCAGTGCTGCAGCAGCAGCAGTTGTAGCAGCAGCAGTTGTAGCAGTAGTAGTTATAGCAGCAGCAGTTGTAGCAGCAGTTGTAGCAGCTGTTGTAGCAGCAGCAGTTGTAGCAGCAGTGTTATAGCAGCAGCAGTTGTAGCAGCAGTGTTATAGCAGCAGCAGTTATAGCAGCAGCAGTTGTAGCAGCAGTGTTGTAGCAGCAGCAGTTGTAGCAGCAGTAGTTGTAGCAGCAGTGTTATAGCAGCAGCAGTTGTAGCAGCAGTGTTATAGCAGCAGTAGTTGTAGCAGCAGTGTTATACCAGCAGCAGTTGTAGCAGCAGCAGTTGTAGCAGCAGTGTTATAGCAGCAGCAGTTGTAGCAGCAGTGTTGTAGCAGCAGCAGTTGTAGCAGCAGTGTTATAGCAGCAGCAGTTGTAGCAGCAGTTGTAGCAGCAGTTGTAGCAGCAGTGTTGCAGCAGCAGCAGTTGTAGCAGCAGTTGTAGCAGCAGTGTTGCAGCAGCAGCAGTTGTAGCAGCAGTTGTAGCAGTAGTTATAGCAGCAGCAGTTGTAGTAGCAGCAGTTGTAGCAGCAGCAGTTGTAGCAGCAGCAGTTGTAGCAGCAGTGTTGTAGCAGCAGCAGTTGTAGCAGCAGTGTTGTAGTAGCAGTGTTGTAGCAGCAGTGTTGCAGCAGTGTTGTAGCAGCAGTAGTTATAGCAGCAGCAGTTGTAGCAGCAGTGTTGTAGCAGCAGTGTTGTAGCAGTGTTGTAGCAGCAGTGTTGTGCAGCAGTGTTGCAGCAGTGTTGCTAGCAGCGTGTTTGCAGCAGTGTTGTAGCAGCAGTAGTTGTAGCAGCAGTGTTGTAGCAGCAGCAGTGTTGTAGCAGCAGTGTTGTAGCAGCAGTGTTGTAGCAGCAGCAGTGTTGTAGCAGCAGCAGTGTTGTAGCAGCAGTGTTGTAGCAGCAGTGTTGTAGCAGCAGCAGTGTTGTAGCAGCAGTGTTGTAGCAGCAGTGTTGTAGCAACAATAGTTATAGCAGCAGCAGTTGTAGCAGCAGTGTTGTAGCAGCAGTGTTGTAGCAGCAGCAGTATTACAACAACAGTGTTGCAGCAGCAGTGTTGCAACACACACTGGCGGGACAACAAACAAAAGAACAAAAACAGAAAGGTCTTCCCTCACGTTTATTTGTTTGTTTTTGTCTGAGGTTGTAGGTTCTCTCCTCTTCTTCTCTTCCTCTCTCTCCTCTTCTTTGTTTTTTTCCCTCATTTTAAACTTCGTTTGTGTTGTGTTTTACCTTAAATGAGACACAGCGAAGTGAGAGACATTTCTCAGTTGCTGTGTTTTACTGAGTCTCTCATTACCAACAAGTGATCCAGCAGGTTGTTGCTGTTAGCCTCCATGTGTAACAGCAGCAGCACAGCAGCAGCACCAGTACCACAGCAGCAGCACCAGTAGCACAGCAGCAGCACCAGTACCACAGCAGCAGTACCAGTAGCACAGCAGCAATACAGCACCAGTACCACAGCAGCAATACAGCACCAGTAGCAGCACCAGTAGCACAGCAGCAGCACCAGTAGCACAGCAGCAATACAGCACCAGTACCACAGCAGCAGTACAGCACCAGTAGCAGCACCAGTAGCAGCACCAGTAGCACAGCAGCAGCACCAGTAAGCACAGCACCAGTACCAGCAGCAGCACCAGTAGCACACAGCAGCACCAGTAGCACAGCAGCAGCACCAGTAGCACAGCAGCAGCACCAGTACCACAGCAGAAGTACAGCACCAGTAGCACAGCAGCAGCACCAGTACCACAGCAGCAGAACCAGTACCACAGCAGCAGCACCAGTACCACAGCAGCAGCACCAGTACCACAGCAGCAGCACCAGTACCACAGCAGCAGCACCAGTACCACAGCAGCAGTACAGCACCAGTAGCAGCACCAGTAGCACAGCAGCAGCACCAGTACCACAGCAGCAGCACCAGTACCACAGCAGCAGTACAGCACCAGTAGCAGCACCAGTACCACAGCAGCAGAACCAGTACCACAGCAGCAGTACAGCACCAGTAGCAGCACCAGTAGCACAGCAGCAGCACCAGTACCACAGCAGCAGCACCAGTACCACAGCAGCAGAACCAGTACCACAGCAGCAGCACCAGTACCACAGCAGCAGCACCAGTACCACAGCAGCAGTACAGCACCAGTAGCAGCACCAGTAGCACAGCAGCAGCACCAGTAGCACAGCAGCAGCACAAGTAGCACAGCAGCAGCACCAGTACCACAGCAGCAGCACAGCACCAGTACCACAGCTGCAGCACCAGTACCACAGCAGCAGTACAGCACCAGTAGCAGCACCAGTAGCACAGCAGCAGCACCAGTACCACAGCAGCAGTACAGCACCAGTAGCAGCACCAGTAGCAGGAGCAGCAGCAGCACCAGTACCACAGCAGCAGTACAGCACCAGTAACAGGAGTAGCAGCAGCACAGCAGTACCAGTAGCACAGCATCAGTAGCAGCAGGTGCAGCAGCAGGAGCAGCAGCAGGAGCAGCAGCAGGAGCAGCACAGCAGCAGCAGCAGCAACAGAAGCAGCAGCAGTACCAGTAGCACAGCAGCAGCAGCAACGCAGCAGTTGCACAGACAGCAGCTGAAGCTGGCAACAGCAGCACCAGTAGCACAGCAGCAGGAGCAGCAGCAGCACCAGTACCACAGCAGCAGTACAGCACCAGTAGCAGGAGCAGCAGCAACAACAGAAGCAACAGCAGCACAGCAGCAGTAGCAGCACAGCAGTAGCAGCACAGCAGCAGTAGCAGCACAGCAGCAGGTGTCTGCTGCTTGAAAGCAGTGTCAAGCAGGGAGACGCCTCCGTCAGCATATACCATCCAGATTTCTGTCTTGAAGTTACCCAGTGTGCAACAACCAGAGAGTTACCCAGTGTGCAACAACCAGAGAGTTACCCAGTGTGCAACAACCAGAGAGTTACCCAGTGTGCAACAACCAGAGAGTTACCCAGTGTGCAGCAACCAGAGAGTTACCCAGTGTGC
>WNWK01006780.1:0-100000 GCA_009830355.1 Cherax destructor
TAAATCTTCCCCCTGAGTATCTCACACTGAGCTCCCCTTCCCGAAATTCTCACCCCCCCTAGTTCTCACCTGGGATCTCCCTACTCCCACCCCGGTATCTCATCTGGTCTCAAAATGATATCTCCCTGAGGCCCTCACCTGAGTTCTCCAAAAACCCGATTATCTCACCCGAGTATACTCCCCACTAGTCTTTTCACCCGGTTTTACACTGAATCTCACCCAATATACTCACCGGTCTTTACCTGGTATACTCACCGAGCCCCCACCTGAATTTTACTGAACTAACCGGGGAGTTTCCTTTACCTTTACTCACACGGAAAAACCCCTCACCTTTAGTATTCCCACTGAAATTTCACCCGAATCCCACACTGGTCCCCTTTTACCTGGGTTCTCACACAGGGGGTCTCTCACCTGAGTTCCCCCCATGAGTTTTCCCCAGTATATCCCCACACCCGGAAGCCCCCACCTGAGATACTCACCCCTGGCCTCCCCCCAAATATACCACTGGCCCTCACCAGTTAAAACCTGGCCCTTTACTGATATCTCACCTAGTTTTCACCCGATTCTCACACTGAGTCTTCCCCCACCTGAGATACCCAAATAGTCTCACTTTAATTTTACCACAAAATAAGTTCTCCCACTGAGATCCCCATCTGAGTTCCCTTTTCCTGGGGTATCTCACCTAATCTCTCACCCAAGGCATCAACTGGGGGTCTCACGTGAGTTCCACTGAGTTCACCTGAGTATATCACACGAATCTCCACCCAAGTTTCTCACACAGTGAGTCTTTTCCCCCAAGTATACTCCCCTGAGTTCTCACCTGAAAAATACCACCGGGGTCTCTCACCTACTCTCCACTGAGCCCCACCTGAGTTCTCACACAGTTTTCACCTGAGTCTCCACACAGTGAGCTCCCCCCTGGGGATCTCCCCAGTGGAAACCCTCCCTGAGCTCCAAAACCCACCCCACCAGAGTTTCCTGGTCTCCCCTGGGGTTCTAAAACCCGGTCTCTAAAACCCGAGTCTCACCTGGAGTCTTTTATCTGAGATACTCACCTGAGTCACCCCATATCCACCGGGGTCTTTTCCCCGGGGTATACTCCCCTGAGCCCCCACCTGGGGTATACCACACTGATTTTTACCCGGGTATCCCCACTGAGTCTCTCACCAGAGTATACTTCCCCTGAGTCTCAATGGCATACTCACACTGATCTCTCACCTGGTTCTTTCCCCTGATTCCCCACCTGAGCCTTCCCCATGAGTCTCTCACCTGGTTACTCCCCGTAAAACTCCCCACCCGAATATACTCACACTGAGCCCTCACCTGAATATACTCACACTGGGGTCTCCATTTTCTCACACAGTGGGGGTCTCCCCCCCTGGCATATCCCAGTAAGCCCTCACCTGAGTTCTCCAACTGAGTTCTCACCGGATACTCACACTGGGGTCTCACCTGATATCCACTAAATCTTTTCACCCCAAATTTACCACCCCGAGGGGCTTTACCCGAGTATACCACACTGGGTCTCTCATGAAATATCTCACCAGTGGTTCCCCCCTGGTATACCACACAGTGGTTTCACCGAGATACTCCCCTGAGCCCCTCACCTGGTTAAACCGGGTCTTCACCTAATACCAACCCCTTGGGCTCTCACCCGAGTCTCACATGAGTTTTCACCTGGGGTCTCCCCAGTAGTCCTTTAAATACATAACTCCACGTAAGGGCTTCACCTGGTTCTCACACTGAGTCTCTCACCGAGCTCACACTGGGGGCCTCCCCGGAAAATATACTCACACTGGGGTTTTCCCCACCTAATAAAAACAATAATTAAGGGGGTTTCCCTTCTCCCCCTTAAAATATACTCCCCAACTGGAGTTTCCTTTTCACCTAATTTTCTCACACAGTTGGGGTCTCCCACCTGAGTATCTCACACAGTGAGTCTCTCAAACCTTAAAAATTCACACTGAGTTCCCTTTTTCCCTGAGTTTACCATAATTATCTTCACCCCGAGTTACTAAACCTAGTTCCTTTTTCACCGAGTTCTCACACTGAGCTCCCTTCCCCCTGAAACCTTACCCTTTCCCCCTGAGTCTCACCCGAGTATTACTACACTGAGTTCTCATCCCCGGTATACTCCACCCCCTGGGTTCCCACTGGGTTACTCACACTGAATCCCTAAACCCGGGGTATTAAATGGCCCCCCTAAGTTCCCCTTTTCCCCGAGAACTACACGAGGGGCCCCACTGGCTCCACGAGTGAGTCTCCCACCTGAGTATACTCACACAGTGAATCTCTCACCCGAGTATACCCCTGAAATTCTCACCTGAAATTATAATTTCATGAAATTTTCACCTGAGTATACTCACACTGACTCCCCACCCGAAAATATACTCACCTGAGTTCTCACCTGAGTTATGGTTTCTCACACTGAGCCCCTTTTCACCGGGGTTATAACTCCACTGGGGGCTCTCACCCTTTTAGTTCTCACACAGTAGTCCCTTTTCCCACCTGACATACTTTTTTCGGTAATCTTCACCCGAGTTCTCACCTGAGTTCTCACTTCCCGGTATAATACACTGGGTCTCACTGGTATACTCACACTGAGTTCCCCACCTGAGTATACTCCCCTGATTTTCTCACCCGGTATACTCCCCGGGGTCTCTCACCTGAGTTACTACCGATCTCTCACCTGAGTTAATACTCCACCCCTGGGTCTCTCACCTGAGTTACTCACACTAAAATCTCTCACCCAAATATACTCACACTGGTTTTCACGGGTAAATTTACACTGAGTTTTCCCCACCCGGCATACTCACACTGGCTCTCACCTTTCGAGTTATATCCCCACATGAGCTCTCACCACAAAACTCCACATGAATTCCCCCCTGGATCTCACACTTTAGTTTTTCACCTGGCTCTCCCTGAAGCCCTTTATCCCGGATACCCCACTGAGCCCTCACCTGAAAATACTCACACAGTGAGTCTACCTGAGTATACTCACACAGTGAAATTTTTCACCTGGGGTATCACACTGAGTTTCTCAAACCCCCGGAAAAATTTTGCCCTGAGGCCACGGGACCCTACAGCCAACCCCTGGAAATCTCACCTGAAATAAATAACCCCACTGGTCTCCCACGAAACCCCCACCACACTGAGTTTTCCAAAATGGGGTTTTACCATATCAAAAGGCTCTACCCGGGTTTTTCACCTATTCTCAAACTGAGTCTCTCACCCAGTATACTCACACTGAATTCTTCACCCGAGTAAAAAACCTCACACTGGGGGTCTTCCCCTATTTTATTTAAAGGCCCGAGTCTCCCTATTCTACACAGTTCTCACCTGAGATACTCACATGGGAAATTTCACCTGAAAATACTCCCCTGACCCTCACCTGAGATACTCCCCTGAGTCTTTACCTGGAAATATCTCAAAATTTAAATCTTTCACCCGATATACCACATGAGTCTCTCACCTGGTATACCACACAGGGGGTTTTCACCCAAAATACTCACACAGTGAACTCTCACCTGAATTTTACTCACACGGGGTCTCTCACCGAGTATACTCACACTTTGGGGGTCTCTCCCCCGGGCTCTCCAGAGTCTTCACCCGGTATACTCCCCAGTGGTCTCTCACCGGTATACCCACGAAAAATCTCCCCCTTTTTTCACATGATCTCTCACCTTTTACTCCCCTGGGTCCCCCACCCGAGTATAATCACCTTGAGTTTTCCCCAAGTATACTCACCTGAGTTCCCCCCCGGGGGATACTCACACCGGGGTCCTTTTTTCCAAAAAACTCCACTGGCCCTCACTTTTTACCCCAAATTACCCAATTCTCACCCGATATCCCCACTGAGTTTTTCACCTGGCCCCACCCCCACCAGCCCCCCACCGGGTTTCCACACTGATCCACAGTATACTCCCCCGAAATTTTCACCGAGTTTCCCACTGGGGTTTTCACCCGAGGGATCCCACTGATCTCCCCCACCCAAGTTCTCACCAAATGAGTTTCACCTGAAAATACTCACACTGAGCCCTCACCTTTATCTCCCCCGGGCCCCACCCGGGTATACCCACCCAAAGAGCTCACCTGATCTCCCCCAGTGAGTCTCCCCCATATCCACAAAGGAGCCCTCAAATGAGTATCTCCCCTGAGTCTTCACCAGAGTATACTCCCCTGAGTTTTTTCACCTGGGGGAACTAACACTGAATTTTACCCGGGTATCCCCCTGAGTCTTTAAAATTTTTTATCCAAAAAGAGTCTTTAACCCCCGGGATACTCACACTGAGTTTTCACCTGGATACTCACACTGATCTCTCACCTTTTTTTTCCCCTGAAACTCACCTGGGTTTTCACCGATAACTCACCCCCGGGGGTTCCCCCCCTAGTTCTCACCTGAGTTCCCCCGGGAAACCCCAAAAACGAGTTTCCCTGAATACCCCCTGATCTTTTCAGATATCCCTTTGGGGGGGACCTTTACCCACAGGGGCCCCCCCTTTTAAAAATATTTCACCTGAATTTCCCTTTGGGCCACCAAATATTTCCAATTTTCACCTGGTTTCTCACACGGTCTCCACCTGGTATAATCACCAAATTTTCTACCTGAGTATACTCCCCGGGGTTTCCCCCGAGTAACCCCCCCGGCCCCCCCCAATATCCCCTGAGTTTTTCACCGGTTCCCCGGCCCCTCACTGAACCCCATTGGTTCCCCCCTTTTTACTAAAAGAATCTTCATGGGATCCAAACCCCCCTTTTTTTAAAAACCCCAAACTTTTTAAAAACCATTATTCCCTTTTCCCGGGGTTTTCCCAAAAGGTTTCCCAATATTACCTTTTTCCCTGATTTCCCTTTTTTCCCTGGGGTTCTCCCAGTAGTTCCCCACCTGGGTTCCCCCAAATTTCACCCGGATCTCCCTGATCTCCACCCCAATACTCAATTCCCCACCTGAGTATACTCACAAAGTTCTCACTATATCTCACACTGAGTCTCCCCCCGGTAACCACAAAATTTTTAACCCTTTCTCCACTGAGTTTTCCCCAATTTAAAATGAGTTCTCCCTGAGTAACCCTTTTTAAATTTCCCCACCCCCTTTTTTCTAAATTTTTCCCCTTTTCCCCCTTTTCCCCCTTTCTTCACCTATATACTAAACATTTTCCCATATCTCACCTGATTTTTCCCCTTTCCAAGGGTCCCTCCCAAAATACTCCCCTGGTTTTCCCGGGAACCAAGGTTCCCCTTTTAAATCCCCCCCACCAAATCCCACCGGGGTTTCCCCCGGGGCCCCAAATTTCCCCCAAAATCTCAAGAACTTTCCCCCCTCTCACCTGGGGAAAAATTTTCCCCCCATTCCCCCCTTTTCCCCCCGGGAATCCCCCCCTGGGGTATACTTCCCCATACTTTCCCCCCGGGTTTCCCCGGGCCCCTTAAATTCTCACACTGGTCTCACCCGGGGATCTAAAAGGGTCCTCACCCCCTTTTTTTTCCCTTTTTCTCACCGGGATACTCCCCAAAGTCCTCACCAGATTCCACGGGGTTTTCCCCTTTAAAAACTCCCCTGAGTCTCACCCGGTTTTCCACTGATTTTTAAAACCGGGTTTTCCCCCAACTGATTCATGAGAAAAAGGGGGTTTTCCCAGTTCTTTTTAAAATTCTCCCCAAATTTCCAAGGGTTTCCCCGGGATCTCCCCTGGTCTCTCACCGGTTCCCAATTTCCCCCTTTAAATGAGTTCTTTAAAAATCCACCAGTTTCCCACCCGAGTAAAAATACACGATTTTCCCCCCTTTAGTATATCCCCTGAGTCTCCCCACCCGGGATTTAAAATGATTTAAAAATACTCACACTGGCCCCCAATAAACCCCGAGTTTTCACCCGAGTATACCCCACGGTTTTCCCGGTTTTCCCACTGAGGGGGCCCCCGGATCTAAAAACCCCCCGTTTTCACCTGAGAAAATTTTTCCCCCTGAGTCTTTACCCGGGGGTTTAAAATGGTTTCCCCGGAAATCACCTAGCTCCCCAAAACCCCAAAATTTACCCGAGTATCTCCCCGGGGTCTCTCACCTGAGATACTCCCCGAATTTTTCCCGGGATACTAACTGAGCCCCCCGAAAAAACTTTCCCCATATACTCCCCTTTTCCCCTTTATCTCACACTGATCTCCCCTTTAAAACCTGGGTCTCTTACCAAGGGGTTCCCAATATGGTTTTTCTCACCAGATCTCACACTGATCTCTCACCGAGTATACTCACACTGGGGGCTCTCACCAGAATCCACGGTTTTCACCCGAGTTAAAAAACCTGAGTTTTTCACCCGAGTTTCCCACTGAGTTCTCACCGGGAAACCCACAGTCCCCTTTACCGAGTATCCACTAGTTCTCCCAGATACTCCCTGGGTTTACCTTTTAAAAACCCTTCCCCGAGTTCCCCCAGCCCCAAAAATTTTTCATTAAAAATCTCCTAAATTTTCCTAGTTACCCCCAATTCTTCCCCCCAGTTTTCCCACTGAGTCTCACCGAGTTCTCACACTGAGTCTCCCTGAGATACTCACACTGATCCCACCTGAGTATATCACATGTTCACCTGAGATACTCACTGAGTCTCTCACCGAGTATATCACGAGTCCACTGAGTTTACACCACCTGATATCCACACTAGTCTACCGTAACTCCGAGTCCCGGAATATAGTCTCCTGATTCCCATTTCCCTAGTACTCCCTGAGTTCTACCTATACTCACACTGAGTCTCCACGAGTATCCACTGGTCCTGAGATCCCTATTCCGAATAAACTCTCCGGATCTCACTGAGTTCCTACAACTCCACTGTTCACCGATTTCCCGCCATAGTAACCAATAGCTTCACTGGTAACCACATGAGTTCATGATATCTAATATCTTACATTATAACTAGTCCTGGTATACCACAGTTCTCACGGTCTCATGAGTCCCCGAGTTCCCAGTCCCCATATCCCCGAGTTCTCACCATATCCACTGAGTTCTACGATATAACTGAGTCTCACCGATATCCACCTCCTTTACTACCTGAGTTCACGGTATCTCACACTTACGGTTCTCATATCTTCCCTATCACGAGTCCTACATTACACACTGAGTCTCATGATTCTCACATGAGTTTACCTGATACTCCTCACCTGAGTATACTCACACTGAGTCTCCTCTGAGTATACTCACCTGAGTCTCCTTTCCCGAGTCCATATACCCCACTGATCTCCCTGAGTATACTCACACTGAGTCTCACAGTAACTCATGATCTCACCTGAGTATACTCACACTGGCTCTCACCTGAGTATATCCACTAGTCTCCCTGAGTATACTCACATGAGTCTCTCATCTATACCCCACTGAGTCTCTCACCGTAACATCTCCTAACAAAATCCTCCCCTGAGTATACTCACACAGTGAGTTCTCACTGAGTATACTCACACTGAGTCTCTCACCTGAGTATACTCACACTGAGTCTCTCACCTGAGTATACTCACACTGAGTCTCTCATCTGAGTATACTCACACTGAGTCTCTCACCTGAGTATACTCACATGAGTTCACCGTATACTCACACTGAGCTCTCACCTGAGTATACTCACACTGAGTCTCTCACTGAGTATACTCACACTGAGTTCTCACCTGAGTATACTCACACTGAGTCTACCGAGTATACTCACACTGAGTCACTAGTTCTCCACTGAGTCTCTCACTGAGTATACTCACACTGAGTCTCTCACCTGAGTATACTCACACAGTGAGTCTCTCACCTAAGTATATCACACTTTCACCTGAGTATACTCCGGCTACCTGAGTATACTCACACTGAGTCTCTCACCTGAGTATACTCACAATGAGTCTCACCTGAGTATACCACATGAGTCCTCACCTGAGTATACTCACACTGAGTCTCTCACCTGAGTATACTCACACTGAGTCTCTCACCTGAGTATACTCACACTGAGTCTCTCACCTGAGTATACTCACACTGAGTCTCTCACCTGAGTATACCACACTGAGCTCTCACTGAGTATACTCACCTGAGTTCTCACCTGAGTATACTCACACTGAGTCTCTCACCTGAGTATACTCACACTGAGTCTCTCACCTGAGTATACTCACACTGAGTCTCTCACCTGAGTATACTCACACTGAGTCTCTCACCTGAGTATACTCACACTGAGTCTCTCACCAGAGTATACTCACACTGAGTCTCACGTGAGTATACTCACACTGAGTCTCTCACCTGAGTATACTCACACTGAGTCTCTCACCTGAGTATACTCACACAGTGAGTCTCTCACCTGAGTATACTCACACTGAGTCTCTCACCTGAGTATACTCACACTGAGTCTCTCACCTGAGTATACTCACACAGTGAGTCTCTCACCTGAGTATACTCACACAGTGAGTCTCTCACCTGAGTATACTCACACTGAGTCTCTCACCTGAGTATACTCACACTGAGTCTCTCACCTGAGTATACTCACACTGAGTCTCACTGAGTCTGAGTCCCCGAGTATATCACCTATACCTGGTATACTCACACTGAGTCTACCGGTATACTCACACTGAGTCTCACCTGAGTATATCAACTGAGTCTCTCACCGAGATACTCACATGAGTCTTCACCTGAGTATTCACAGAGTCTCACCTGATACTCACAGATCTCACCTAGTATACTACACTGAGTCTCTCACCTGAGTATACTCACACGAGTCTCCCAGAGTATCCATGAGTCTCACCTGAGATCTCACCGAGCTCTCACCTGGTATCTCACAGATTTCACCTGAGTATACTCATGATTCACTGAGTATCTCACACTGAGTCTCACTGAGATTCACACTGAGTCTCACCTGAGTATCTCACACTGAGCTCTCACCTGAGTATACTCACGAGTAGAGTTCTCATCTGAGATACTACTGAGTCTCACCGGTATCTCACTGATCTCACCTGAGTATACTACACTGAGTCTCACCTGGTATACTCCACTGAGTCTTCACGAGTATACTCACACTGAGCTCACTGAGTATACTCACACTGATCTCACCTGAGTATACTCCACGAGTCTCTCACTGGTATCCACTGAGTCTTCACTGGTATATCACTGGTCTCTACCGAGTATCTCACACTGAGTCTCACTGAGTATACTCACACTGAGTCTCTCACCTGAGTATATACACTGATTTCACTGGTATACTCACACTGAGTTCCACCTGAGTTACCACTGAGTCTCACCGAGTATCCACTGATTTCACCTGGATCACACTGAGTCTCACTGAGTATACTCACGAGCTCTACTGAGTATACCACTGTTCACGGATCCAGTCTTCACCATATACCCACTATCTCACCTGGTATCTACACTGAGTCTACTGAGATTCACACTGATTCACTGAGTATACTCCACTGATCTTCACTGAGATACTCACTGAGCTACTGATATCACTGAGTCCACCTGAGTATCTCAACTGAGTTCTCACCTGGTATACTACTGGTCTCACTGAGTATACTGACCTGAGATTCACTGGTTTACGAGTCTCACGAGTACTACACACTGAGTCTTCACCTGAGATACCCGATCCTACGGTATATCACAGGTTCGGTTCTCACTGACTCACCTATACACACTGAGCTCACCTGGTATCACTGGTCTACTGAATACACTGAGTTCTCACTGATACTCCACGACTGAGATACTCACACATGAGTCTCTACCTGAGTATACTCACACTGAGTCTCTACCTGAGTTATATCCACACTGAGTCTCTCACCTGAGTATACTCACACTGAGTCTCCACCTGAGTATACTCATCACTGAGTCTCTCATCTGAGTATACTCACACTGAGTCTCTCACCTGAGTATACTACTCTACAATGAGTCTCTCACCTGAGGTATACTCACACTGAGTCTCTCACCTGAGTATACTCACACTGAGTCTCTCACCTGAGTATACTCACACTGAGTCTCTCACCTGAGTATACTCACACTGAGTCTCCACCTGAGTATACTACACTGAGTTCTCACCTGAGCATATACTCCACAGTGAGTCTCACCTGAGTATACTCACACTGAGTTCCTCACCTGAGTATACTCAACACCCGAGATCTCACGTCTCACCTGAGTATACTCACACTGAGTCTCTCACCTGAGTATACTCACACAGTGAGTCTCTCACCTGAGTATACTCACACAGTGAGTCTCTCACCTGAGTATACTCACACTGAGTCTCTCACCTGAGTATACTCACACTGAGTCTCTCACCTGAGTATACTCACACTGAGTCTCTCACCTGAGTATACTCACACTGAGTCTCACCTGAGTATACTCACACTGAGTCTCTCACCTGAGTATACTCACACTGAGTCTCTCACCTGAGTATACTCACACTGAGTCTCTCACCTGAGTATACTCACACTGAGTCTCTCACCTGAGTATACTCACCTGAGTCTTCACCTGAGTATATACACTGAGTCTCTCACCTGAGTATACTCACACTGAGTCTCTCACCTGAGTATACTCACACTGAGTTCTCACCTGAGTATACTCACATGAGTCTCTCACCTGAGTATACCACTGAGTCTCTCACCTGAGTATACTCACACTGAGTCTCTCACCTGAGTATACTCACACTGAGTCTTCCCCCCAGATCCTCACCGAGTATATCACACTTTTCTCACGGGGGAAAAAAAAAAAAAAAAAAAAAAAAAAAAAAAAAAAAAAAAAAAAAAAAAAAAAAAAAAAAAAAAAAAAAAAAAAAAAAAAAAAAAAAAAAAAAAAAAAAAAAAAAAAAAAAAAAAAAAAAAAAAAAAAAAAAAAAAAAAAAAAAAAAAAAAAAAAAAAAAAAAAAAAAAAAAAAAAAAAAAAAAAAAAAAAAAAAAAAAAAAAAAAAAAAAAAAAAAAAAAAAAAAAAAAAAAAAAAAAAAAAAAAAAAAAAAAAAAAAAAAAAAAAAAAAAAAAAAAAAAAAAAAAAAAAAAAAAAAAAAAAAAAAAAAAAAAAAAAAAAAAAAAAAAAAAAAAAAAAAAAAAAAAAAAAAAAAAAAAAAAAAAAAAAAAAAAAAAAAAAAAAAAAAAAAAAAAAAAAAAAAAAAAAAAAAAAAAAAAAAAAAAAAAAAAAAAAAAAAAAAAAAAAAAAAAAAAAAAAAAAAAAAAAAAAAAAAAAAAAAAAAAAAAAAAAAAAAAAAAAAAAAAAAAAAAAAAAAAAAAAAAAAAAAAAAAAAAAAAAAAAAAAAAAAAAAAAAAAAAAAAAAAAAAAAAAAAAAAAAAAAAAAAAAAAAAAAAAAAAAAAAAAAAAAAAAAAAAAAAAAAAAAAAAAAAAAAAAAAAAAAAAAAAAAAAAAAAAAAAAAAAAAAAAAAAAAAAAAAAAAAAAAAAAAAAAAAAAAAAAAAAAAAAAAAAAAAAAAAAAAAAAAAAAAAAAAAAAAAAAAAAAAAAAAAAAAAAAAAAAAAAAAAAAAAAAAAAAAAAAAAAAAAAAAAAAAAAAAAAAAAAAAAAAAAAAAAAAAAAAAAAAAAAAAAAAAAAAAAAAAAAAAAAAAAAAAAAAAAAAAAAAAAAAAAAAAAAAAAAAAAAAAAAAAAAAAAAAAAAAAAAAAAAAAAAAAAAAAAAAAAAAAAAAAAAAAAAAAAAAAAAAAAAAAAAAAAAAAAAAAAAAAAAAAAAAAAAAAAAAAAAAAAAAAAAAAAAAAAAAAAAAAAAAAAAAAAAAAAAAAAAAAAAAAAAAAAAAAAAAAAAAAAAAAAAAAAAAAAAAAAAAAAAAAAAAAAAAAAAAAAAAAAAAAAAAAAAAAAAAAAAAAAAAAAAAAAAAAAAAAAAAAAAAAAAAAAAAAAAAAAAAAAAAAAAAAAAAAAAAAAAAAAAAAAAAAAAAAAAAAAAAAAAAAAAAAAAAAAAAAAAAAAAAAAAAAAAAAAAAAAAAAAAAAAAAAAAAAAAAAAAAAAAAAAAAAAAAAAAAAAAAAAAAAAAAAAAAAAAAAAAAAAAAAAAAAAAAAAAAAAAAAAAAAAAAAAAAAAAAAAAAAAAAAAAAAAAAAAAAAAAAAAAAAAAAAAAAAAAAAAAAAAAAAAAAAAAAAAAAAAAAAAAAAAAAAAAAAAAAAAAAAAAAAAAAAAAAAAAAAAAAAAAAAAAAAAAAAAAAAAAAAAAAAAAAAAAAAAAAAAAAAAAAAAAAAAAAAAAAAAAAAAAAAAAAAAAAAAAAAAAAAAAAAAAAAAAAAAAAAAAAAAAAAAAAAAAAAAAAAAAAAAAAAAAAAAAAAAAAAAAAAAAAAAAAAAAAAAAAAAAAAAAAAAAAAAAAAAAAAAAAAAAAAAAAAAAAAAAACCCCCCCCCCCCCCCCCCCCCCCCCCCCCCCCCCCCCCCCCCCCCCCCCCCCCCCCCCCCCCCCCCCCCCCCCCCCCCCCCCCCCCCCCCCCCCCCCCCCCCCCCCCCCCCCCCCCCCCCCCCCCCCCCCCCCCCCCCCCCCCCCCCCCCCCCCCCCCCCCCCCCCCCCCCCCCCCCCCCCCCCCCCCCCCCCCCCCCCCCCCCCCCCCCCCCCCCCCCCCCCCCCCCCCCCCCCCCCCCCCCCCCCCCCCCCCCCCCCCCCCCCCCCCCCCCCCCCCCCCCCCCCCCCCCCCCCCCCCCCCCCCCCCCCCCCCCCCCCCCCCCCCCCCCCCCCCCCCCCCCCCCCCCCCCCCCCCCCCCCCCCCCCCCCCCCCCCCCCCCCCCCCCCCCCCCCCCCCCCCCCCCCCCCCCCCCCCCCCCCCCCCCCCCCCCCCCCCCCCCCCCCCCCCCCCCCCCCCCCCCCCCCCCCCCCCCCCCCCCCCCCCCCCCCCCCCCCCCCCCCCCCCCCCCCCCCCCCCCCCCCCCCCCCCCCCCCCCCCCCCCCCCCCCCCCCCCCCCCCCCCCCCCCCCCCCCCCCCCCCCCCCCCCCCCCCCCCCCCCCCCCCCCCCCCCCCCCCCCCCCCCCCCCCCCCCCCCCCCCCCCCCCCCCCCCCCCCCCCCCCCCCCCCCCCCCCCCCCCCCCCCCCCCCCCCCCCCCCCCCCCCCCCCCCCCCCCCCCCCCCCCCCCCCCCCCCCCCCCCCCCCCCCCCCCCCCCCCCCCCCCCCCCCCCCCCCCCCCCCCCCCCCCCCCCCCCCCCCCCCCCCCCCCCCCCCCCCCCCCCCCCCCCCCCCCCCCCCCCCCCCCCCCCCCCCCCCCCCCCCCCCCCCCCCCCCCCCCCCCCCCCCCCCCCCCCCCCCCCCCCCCCCCCCCCCCCCCCCCCCCCCCCCCCCCCCCCCCCCCCCCCCCCCCCCCCCCCCCCCCCCCCCCCCCCCCCCCCCCCCCCCCCCCCCCCCCCCCCCCCCCCCCCCCCCCCCCCCCCCCCCCCCCCCCCCCCCCCCCCCCCCCCCCCCCCCCCCCCCCCCCCCCCCCCCCCCCCCCCCCCCCCCCCCCCCCCCCCCCCCCCCCCCCCCCCCCCCCCCCCCCCCCCCCCCCCCCCCCCCCCCCCCCCCCCCCCCCCCCCCCCCCCCCCCCCCCCCCCCCCCCCCCCCCCCCCCCCCCCCCCCCCCCCCCCCCCCCCCCCCCCCCCCCCCCCCCCCCCCCCCCCCCCCCCCCCCCCCCCCCCCCCCCCCCCCCCCCCCCCCCCCCCCCCCCCCCCCCCCCCCCCCCCCCCCCCCCCCCCCCCCCCCCCCCCCCCCCCCCCCCCCCCCCCCCCCCCCCCCCCCCCCCCCCCTGAGTCTCTCACCTGAGATACTCACACTGAGCCCTCACCTGAGTATACTCACACTGAGTCTCTCACCTGAGTATACTCACACTGAGAGTCTCTCACCTGAGTATACTCACACTGGAGTGCCTACTGAGTATACTCACACTGGAGTCTCTCATCTGAGTATCCCACACTGAGTCTCTCACCGATTCTCACCTGCTCTCACCTGAGTATTCCTGATCTCACGATACTCACTGGTTCTCCCAGATATCAATCTCCCTGAGTTACTCACAATGTCTCCCTGAGTATTCACAGTTCTCCTGAGTACTACCTGGCTCTCACCTGAGTATACTCACACTGAGTCTCTCACTGATTACTACCACTCACCTGAGTATACTCACACTGGTCTCCACTGAGTATCTCACAGATCTCTCACCGAGTATACTCACACGAGTCTCCACCTGAGTATCACTGAGTCTCTCACCTGGTAACTCACTGATCTCCCTGAGTATACTCACACAGTCTCACTAATCACTCACCTGATACCTTCTAATCCACTGAGTTACTACACATACATCACGTACCACTATCCACCTGAGTTACCTGGTTCTCACAGCTCCCCGTCACCGATCTCTACCTGGTCTCCACCGATACTCACACTGATCTCACTGTCTCATGAGTTCCTGGTACCACAAGCTCCGGTACATGAGTCCCGATATCCACTATCTCACCTGAGACCTACCTACACTGAGTCTCTCCGATAACCAGGTCTCACTGAGTATACTCACACTGAGTCTCTACCTGAGTATACTCACACGAGTCCTCACCGAGATACTACTGAGTCTCCACCTGAGTATACTACACTGAGTCTCTCACCTGAGTATACTCACACTGAGTCTTCACCTGAGTATACTCACACGGAGTCTCTCACCTGAGTAATGACTTCACATGAGTCTCTACCTGAGTATACTCACACTGAGTCTCTCACCTGAGTATACTCACACTGAGTCTCACCTGAGTATACTCACATCAGAGTCCCAGTCTCACCTGAGTATACTCACACATGAGTCTCTCACCTGAGTATACTCACAGTGAGTCTAGTAATTGCCACCAGTTACACTGAGTCTTCACCTGAGTATACTCACTGAGTTCTCCTGAGTATACTCACACGTTCTCACTGGTATACTCCTGAGTCTCTCACCTGAGTATACTACACTGAGTCTCACCTGGTATTCACTGGTTCACCTGAGTATACTCACAGTAGTCTTCCCTGAGTATACTCTGATCTCACCTGAGTATACTCTGATTTACCTAGTATACTCAAGGTCTTCACTTTACCACAGTGAGTTCACATTCCACACAGTATCTTTCCTGGTTACTCACAGGTCTATGTTGTTTCTATTGTATTTACTGAGTTCTAATGATTTCTCATGATATATTGATGAGTCTTACCTTAAATATGTCTTATTTGAGAAACAGCTTGTTGGATGATATGGTTTTGGTATCACACGAGTTAAGTACTCACATGATCTCATTGATAACTACGGTGTTCGTTGGTTAGCCGTGAGCTGTTCCCTGTATATTGTTGTGTTCTGCAGAATTGCATGTCAAGTTGGTGAGTGTGAGCTGTGTTGCGTCAGTGAGTGTATTATTGGTGCCATTACAAGTGTTCTGCTAGTGTACAAACGTTCAGGTAGCGTGAGCTTGGTGTTGGGCTGGTGATGGCAGTGAGAGCCTGGTGTCTGGCTGAAGACGAACGTGAGCTGGCTATCTTGCTGTTGATGGGCGAGTGTGAGCCTGCCGAGTGGTGCTGGATAAATGTGAGCTTGGTGTTGATCTGGTGATGGAAGGGAGCTTGCAGTCGGTTGGAGATGCTCACACTGAATGCTATAATCTGTTACATCACAGAGGTGAAGGACCCACTGAAAGGGAACAAAATAATATACACGATTTTAAATTTATGATATTCATATTTTCTATAATGTTGTGGAAGACAGTCTTCTAATAACATGTTCATTTTTCCACTATAATCTACCTTGTCCATAATTACTATCGCATTTGCTTTGTCTGTTTCGTAAGGTGAAGTCCAGGATCTTTCCTTAATTCATGGTATAACTTAACAAATCTTTGATGACAATTGTGTTGCAGAGGTGTGAGCTTTGCTCACACCTCTTGTATAAAGTCACCATATATCAGTTGTTTGACATTGCTCGTTCTCATTTATTTTGGCTGCAACCACTACGATAGTCCATCATCAAGTTGTTGATGTTGTTGTTGTCATAGCTTTGTCTTTCTGTCGTGTTGTTTAATGGATAATTGTACATCACTGCTATCAGCATACTCGGCGGCTCATTATAATGTGTGCATACTGTTTAATCATTTGACTCCTCTTTGTTTATTACTCTCATCTCCACAGGTCTCGGATTATCAGTGCTACTCCTCCCCCCTACCTATATTTCCTATATCATTTCTCGTAATCTGTTATCCAGCTGGGAAAGATGCATCTGTTATCAACCCTATGAGGCAAAGTATCTCTTTGTAAGTACCATGATATCTAGAGATACATCTGCTAACTGTTCATGCCATTCATCTTTTAGTTTGCTATTCCATCTGTATTTCTGAACCTTACTTTTAGTTTCCTTACTTTTAGTGTGTTCCTGTTTACAGTTTCTTGGTTTTCTGGTCCTTCTTATGGATGTAGAGGTAAAAGAAAGTATAGAGGACAGCGATGGTCGTGAGATAGTGAGAATTATAATTGTGCGGTTGGTTCTTGCACTGGAAGAGGTCACGGTTGTAGGTATAGGTATAGGAGAATGATGATGTGGACTATTGGAGCAGAGTGAGAACTGGGGGATGGAGTGAGAGGTGGTTGTGGGGAAGATTTTGATAGCACTGGATGGGGTAAGAACTGTGTGTATTGGTAAGAGACTATGTAGAGTAGGTATGGCTGGGTTTTAGTTAATGTGTTTGTGTTGGGAGGACGGGGATGTGCTTGAGAAGCATTTATATGTGTCACCCATGGTGCAATCTTGCAGACTCAGATTCTACATCTGCATTTGCATTTTCTGTCTCCTTCGTGTGTTTATTGTTGTTATATTTTCTACCTAATCCGTTCTCTTTACTTTTTGTTCTCTCCCAATCAAGGCATATATATATATATATATATATATATATATATATATATATATATATATATATATATATATATATATATATATATATATATATATATATATATATATATATTATATATATATATATATATATATATTATATATATATATGCATAAAATCAGTAAACAGGTGAAACACAGAATTGGGTGTTGTGAGACGACTGTGAGGTGTAATCTTGCCCTTATATGCCTTCCTGTTGATGTTTTGTTTTTATAGTTCCTTGATAATGTGAGAAGTCACGAAAGCGATTGTAATTTCGCTATTTTTCACAGTGGTTGTTCTGCGTATATATATATATATATATATATATATATATATATATATATATATATATATATATATATATATATATATATATATATATATATATATATATATATATATATATAAAACAACACTGCGACTAGCCAAGGATTCGAACCCATGCGGGTTTGGCCCACCTCATGGTGAGCGAAAACACATGACTCTCTAACCCACAGGACCATGCAATCCTACAAGAATGATGCACCCAACCAAGCTAGGTGTTTTACCGTCATCCGAGGAGATACGGTGGTGTGGGTGCCTCTGGGCTGATTTCATTCTCCTCCCTGTTTGGTCTACTAGCCCAACGAGCAGTATTTAATATTATTGTAACTACGAACGAGTGGTATTGATCAATAACAACACTGAGACTAGCCAAGGATTCGAACCCATGCTGCTCTGGCCGGTCTCATGGTGAGCGAAAACACATGATGCTCTAACCCACAGGACCACGCAATCCTACAAGAATGACACACCCTACCAAGCTAGCTCTGTCTGCTGGGAGAGGCTGTTGGTTATTCACATTTGGAGCCCTCCGGGAGCCTAGACATCCATCGTGTGCACGGATGTTGCCACTTGAGGGATTGAGTGCATATTCCCTGTGGCACACCTGGCAGATGCCTCGTGGACGGATTCCACGGCGTTGACTCTGTCGTGGAGATTCCTGGGAACCCGGCACATCTTGTGACATTGCTGGCATCGTGGGCGTGGGAGGGCGCTAACTGTGGGATGACGGGTGAAGGACAGCATGTATGCATGGGGGATGAGGGTGGGGAAGTAGCGAGCTGTAGTGGGGCACTAAAAGGCAACACCCCTGGTCAGGCAGGCAGAAGGTCTAGACCGGGATTTGGGGAGGGGACCAGGGATGGGGGGCGAGGGGAGAGGCCCAATCTGTTCACTAAAGATGCACAACACTGACTAACTTTTGCTGATTGTTATACGCACATTATTCCATTTAGAGAAACCCTCGCCATTTGGCACACTAATCTCCATGTTCTTACTATTGACCGAGCTGTTTTTCTGTTTAGTATCCAATGAGGGAGTCGTGAGCGACAACTCCCCCCTCAACCCCGGCCGAACACAGAGTTTAAACACACCTCCGCTGGCAGGATCCCCTTAAGACCAGCACTACTTCCCAACTCCCCACATACACACTGCACTGTCACTGATACAGATGCAACAGTCTAATGCAGAGGATTGTCACAACTCTCTAATCTCCAGTGGATACTCACCCTTGCCAACCAGGTTGGTTCTTCGAGCCACAAACTGGCTCCCTCCCTCCACGCCTTTTCGTTGTTTTTAAAGCGGTTTCTGTCTCATAATTCTACAGTGACTGCTGTTGAAATGTCAGTTTCAGAGGTGAATTTATCCTTTAAGGAAACGATCCTAAGACAGGAGTGGGTAAAACACGGCCCACGGGCCACATCCGGCCCTCCAAGGAATTCTATCCGACCTGTCACTGTGTCTAGCAATTTCCGAAAATTTAGAGTATCTCCAAAAACATTCGTTTCGATTTGATTATGTGGTAATGAGGAGCGGGTGTTGAGCAGTCATAGCAGCAAGACTTAGCAACGCTTGATGCACTTAACAGGACCTTTTAGACTAGACATGTATTATAGCTTGGTTTCCTACACTGAAAAATCGAACCATATTAACGTACTCGGTTCAAAACTGTAAGAAAAAATATTCCTTTATTACAATATCATGGCATTTATGACAAGCACTTTGCTTATTTATCAGCGTTACACCTGAATTTATTCGACGATAATAGTATTTTAATATGATGGAACTGGCATGTCCATAGTTGCTTCTCCTCTCTCAGCTGTTGTTGACGAAGACCAAATTGACCTTCAACTCTTCATTACTTTATCAACGGCATGTGATACCAGCAAGTTGATGAATTAGACTTATTTGCAACATCTTAGTATCATTACTTTGCAGATGTTTCGCTATCTACTGACTTTATCAATACAATACATGGACATAATCTGAAATCTGTAGAAATATATACAGAATACTTTAGAAGACGAGGTAATCATTCTCTTAGATAGGCTGAGGGACTGATCACCTCATCTTTAATTATGTTTTTTTTAAATATTTCTAAAGTCTTTAGATTATGTCCATGAATTGTATTGATAAAGCCACTGGATGGCGAAACGTCTACAAAGTCAATATTCCCAGATGTTACACATGTGTCTAATTTATTCGCTTGATTATTTACCTGCATTAAGAAGTTCAAGGGGACTTGAAAATGAGTTACCCAAAAAAAAAAAGTCCTAAAATCTGGTAATATTTTGGTGCAAATCTCATTTTCTTACGACATTTCTAAAGCGAATAAATTATTATTAAATTATTATTACAGCGCTGAGCCGCACAAATAATAATACATAATAATAATAATAATAATAATAATAATAATAATAATAGTAATAAACTTTCTTTCTACAAGTACATGATACATCCATTACAGTCCTAGCCGACGTCACTGACATACTATACAGAAAACCCATGGATATTCAGAGCATTTCTGGAAACTTAGTTAATCTTGTCCCCCAGGATGCGTCCCATATCCCAAGAAACCATCAAAGATGTACAGAGAGATCTGGCTTCAGCTGACGTAAATTCTTCAACTGCTCGATGAAGGCTCCTTGAAGTTGGCAGAACTGCCAGAAGGCCGGTAAAGAAACAATCAATGACTGCTGCTGCTATAAAGAAACAACGGCTGCGGTGGCCACTCGATCATAAGAGACGGAGGACAGATGAATGGAGAAAAGTTATATTTTCAGATGAGGCGCATTTTGAAGTACAGGAGTACAGATCAGTGGTAGTGAGACGGAGTAAAGGCGGACCTCTTCGGGATGGACATATTCAACTAGTGCCAAAACACACACCTAAGATGTTTTGAGGTAGGTTTACTGATAAGGTCCCTGGACGGCCTGTTATTGTTGAGGGAACCGTGAACAGTGACAATTACAAGGCAATCCTGGCAATTCATTTACTTCTCATTGTGGACAGAGACTTTCCTGATGGAGAAGGCATTTTCTAGCTCCATGCCACACTCCCAGAAAAATACTGACATCCCTCGAAGAGAGTCGGTTAAGCGTTCTGTATTAGCCTTGAAACTCTTCTGACCTCAACCCAATTGAGAATCTATGGGCAATAACCAAACGGAGGATCGCAAAACCGGATTGTTCAACTGTTGAGAAGTAATTGCTGCTGTTATTAGGACCACGATGAAGAACTTGCCAAAATGTGCTCAACATTGGTTGATTTTATGCCAAAGTGTTAACAATGTTTATATAAGAAAAAGGTAGCCTGTTTTATTAAATCAATTATCTGTCATATGATTGCCGTTTATTTTTCAAATAAACATTACTTTTCCAAATAAATATCTTATTTTATCACTGTCCCATTTCTATGTAACGTTTTGCGAAAGTAAAAACAAGAACGGTAAGTAACATTGAAATATAATACAGCAGCCATATTAGAAAATAACGACATATATCATCTCCTGCAAAAAGAAACTAAGTTAAACCCAGCTAAACGCACAGGACCAGATAACATCGCAGCCAAATTCCTAAAAGTTGGTGCTTCTGAATTGCCTGCCCCATCGCGCACATAATAACTTTTTCTATCACCACCAATAACGTGACGGAGGGGTTAAAGGAGGCCAGAGTTACTCCCATCTTCTAGATGTGAGCAATTATTGACCTGTTTATATACTCAGAAAAACGTCCATGATATCAAAGAAAGCGGTGTATTGTCTACTAGGCATTATATACAGATAACCATAACATATTATGTAAGAAACTAACATATTATGTAAGAAACTAACATATTATGTAAGAAACCAGCTATCGGCATAGGTTCTGTAGACTGGTTTAAGTCTTTTCCCAGCAACAGGAAACAAACTGTCAAGCTCAACTATTGAGAATCGGAACCAATATTGATAACATGAAGCCTGGTGTAGGGTTCCCCAAGATAGTATTCAGGATCCCTTACTATTTTTATGTTATGTGTGAAGTGTAAGCTTCTGTTGTATGCAGAAGACAGTGCTCTGCTAGTCTCGAGTACTATCACTAATGTACTATCACTGATGTACTATCACTAGAACCAGAGACCTGCAGCAAATGGTTAGTAAACAACAAACTGTCGCTACTCCTTGAGAAAAATATGCTGTAAAGGGAAACCCATCACTTCATTATCTTCAATGAAATATCTGGGAATTCCCTCTGACCTAAGCATGTCAGGAGAACTGAAAGTAAACAATGTATTAAAAAAAAAAAAAAGAGAGAATGTCACACACAAGCAGTGTCTAGCTACAGAGCCTGGCAGGACCCTATGTCTAGCTCTTATACAGTGCCAGAAAAAAAATGAAAGAGATTGCAAATCACCCAGAACAATATGGTAAGATTCGTCCTGGACCTGGCTCCAAGAGAGCATGAAGGCCACGATGAATTACAACAACTGGATATGCTGAATACTGAAGACAGTAAAACAACTGAAGTTAAATCATGATTAAAAAACTGTTCACAAGCAGTGTTCAGAATATCTTGCTGCCAAGTTTGTCAAGGTTAGGAACCAAAACCAGTGAGTATGTTACTAGGAAAAGTGAACACAGTATCTACAGTAAGTGGTCAGGCCTCAAACACCTTTTACAATACAGCAATAAATGAGTGGAACCGATTGCCTAAATATGTCAAAGCCAGTCCTAGTATGAGCCAGTTCAGGAAAAGAGAAGGTACCTAATGAATGAAACTAAATAAGTAGGGTACCTAATGAATAAAACTACAGAAGAAAGATACCTAATGAATAAAACTACAGAAGAAAGGTACCTAATGAATAAAACTACAGAAGAAAGGTACCTAATTAATAAAACTACAGAAGAAAAGTACCTAATGAATAAAACTACAGAAAGGGAGGAGAGTGATTTCTTAATAATAATAATAATACAGCTAGCCCTCCACTTTCGTGAGTTCCACTTTCGCGAGCTTCGAACATTCGCGAATGTCCAGCCGCCCAATCATATTTACCAAACAAATGCAGTTACACTCAATATAATCACCTCCATTCAACTGTCATCAGTAACTGCATGGCTAACTATCACCACCACCATCATAGTCATTTTCATCATCATCACAAGTCGTCAGAGTTCGTGGTGAGTGTTTTGTTGTTCATTATTTGTTATTAAACCATAACACGTATATACAATATTTTACGATGTTTTCATGTGTTTTATGATTGTTCGTGGTTCAATAGGTTAAGGAAGCAGTATTGTTAGGCTAAGTAAATGCTATTATTATATTTCCCAACAATATATTTGCGCACCGAAAATTCGCGAATTTTCAAGATTCACGAGGGTCTTGATCCCCTAACCCTTGCGAATGTGGAGGGTCTCCTGTAATAATAATAATAATAATAATAATCTGTATTTCTACATGTACATAATACAATTCATACAGACGTAGCTGACATGACATACTATACAGAAAGCCCCTTGTTATGCAGAGCATTTCGGGCAAATTAGGTTAATTTTGTCCCCAGGATACGACCCACACCTGTCGGCTCACACCCAGGTACCTTTTTAACTGCAAGATGAACAGGGACACACCGGAGATCGAGCCACGGACCTCAGTGTGTGAGTTGAGTGCGCGATCTATTATTGTACGCTGATTTTCTCTATTTAATGTTCATTTAAATAAGTTCACTTAATTTCTATTGTACCGATTATTACCGAAACTGATTTACTCGCAGTTGCGTTACTTAGTTGTTTTAATTTTTAAGATAATCATGACTGAATTTCGATTGTAACTTACAGTTAGACTTTAAATAATAAAGTATTACATGGACCCTAATGAAAATAAGTAACTTTATCTGATCTTTTTTGGGTTATCCTGTTGGGTAATTTACAGATATCTTACTCTGTATGATAACTGTAATCACCTAAATTTGTGTGATTGAAGCTATGTGTTGCAGTACCTAAATTAGGGGTAACAGGCCCGCGCTGTCACGGATATCCATGGGAATATAATTTGCCTTGGTCTCTAGATAACAGATTGTAGATATTACTTGGGGTATGATAAGATAAGATTTTGTTCGGATTTTTAACCCTGGAGGGTTAGCTACCCAGGATAACCCAAGAAAGTCAGTGTGTCATCGAGGACTGTCTATCTTATCTCCACTAAGGTGCCTCAATTTTGTTCCCCAGGATGCGACCTACACCAGTCGACTAACACCGAGGTACCTACTTGTTTGCTAGATAACCGGGAACAGCGGGTACAAGGAAAGACGCCCTATGGTTTCACCCGGCCGGGGATCGAACCGCAAACACTTAAAAAAATGTATAGTTGTACTCAAGTAATATTCTTGGATGTAAGCCTGGAATATCTGCAGGGTAATTTATTTACCTAATTACTGCCTACGAGTTATTGGTAATTATTATTATTATAATAAAAAAGAAGCGCTAAACCACAGTTTCCCAATAAAACCATCAATAGAATAATGACAATATTCCCAATTTGTTTTTCGTTTGTATATTATAAAATTGTCCATAGTTTGCCAACTATATTTTTTTTATGGGTGAAAATAAGGTCTAATACGGTATTACTCTTCTTCTAAGAACTTATTTGACATTGCTTTATTATTTATCAGTAGCAAAAATACCTTTACCTTACCAGTATTAATCTTGCCAACTCGAATTATTTTTTTTATTTCTTTGTTCGCTGATCTTAACGAAACATTTTTTTTTAAAACATTATTTCATATACTCAGAATCATACCCAAAATTTGGATAAAATCGGACGATTAATAAAGAAAATGGGGATTTAAGTTTGTGGGAATTTCCAAAATTAATGAATCATGCTCAAAGGATGCTTTAAATTTTTGGGTAAACATACATAACAGACATTGTCTGTTATGACACTGAACTAGTCAAGTCTTGGGGACACAACCACAACACAGCAGAGACACAACCACAACACAGCAGAGACACAACCACAACACAGCAGACACACAACCACAACACAGCAGAGACACAACCACAACACAGCAGAGACACAACGACAACACAGCAGAGACACAACCACAACACAGCAGAGACACAACCACAACACAGCAGAATCAAGAGTTTGACGAGGCTTCAGTCTGACGTGTGCTATTAACAAGACAGCTACTTGAGTACCTTGAAGCAGTACTCGGTAATGTTGAGTACCTTGAAGCAGTACTCGGTAATGTTGAGTACCTTGAAGCAGTACTCGGTAATGCTGAGTACCTTGAAGCAGTACTCGGTAATGCTGAGTACCTTGAAGCAGTACTCGGTAATGCTGAGTACCTTGAAGCAGTACTCAGGAATGCTGAGTACCTTGAAGCAGTACTCAGGAATGCTGAGTACCTTGAAGCAGTACTCAGGAATGCTGAGTACCTTGAAGCAGTACTCAGCAATGCTGAGTACCTTGAAGCAGTACTCAGCAATGCTGAGTACCTTGAAGCAGTACTCAGCAATGCTGAGTACCTTGAAGCAGTACTCAGGAATGCTGAGTACCTTGAAGCAGTACTCAGGAATGCTGAGTACCTTGAAGCAGTACTCAGCAATGCTGAGTACCTTAAGAACATAAGAACATAAGAAAGAAGGAACACTGCAGCAGGCCTACTGGCCCATGCGAGGCAGGTCCAAATCTCCAACGGCTTAAGCCAATGCCCCGACCCAGCCAGGTCAGGTTACATTCACTTAAGGAAGGAGCACTGCATCTGACCTAGTAGCACAACCTAGTCAGGACCAATTCACACCCAACCGCACCCACTCATATAATTGTCCAGCCGACCACCTGGTCAGGTCACTTCCACTTAAGGAATTAGTACAGGTCAGGTTACATTCACTTAAGGAAGGAGCACTGCATCTGACCTAGTACAAGCTCACACCCATCCACACCCACTCATGTATTTATCCAACCTATTTTTAAAACTACACAACGTCCCAGCATCTATGACGGTACTCGGGAGTTTGTTCCACTCATCCACAACTCTATTACCAAACCAGTGCTTTCCTATATCCTTCCTGAATCTGAACTTTTCCAACTTGAAACCATTGCTGCGAGTCCTGTCTTGGTTGGATATTTTCAGCACGCTATTTACATCCCCTTTGTTTATTCCTGTTTTCCATTTGTACACCTCAATCATATCCCCCCTAATTCTACGCCTTTCTAGAGAGTGCAGATTCAGGGCCCTCAGTCTATCCTCATAGGGAAGATTTCTGATACATGGGATCAACTTTGTCATCCTCCTCTGTACGTTTTCCAGTGCATTTATATCCATTCTGTAATACGGTGACCAGAACTGTGCAGCATAATCTAAATGAGGCCTAACCAAAGATATATAGAGTTGAAGAACAACCTGAGGACTTCTGTTATTTATACTTCTTGATATGAAGCCAAGGATTCTGTTAGCTTTATTGCGAACACTTATGCACTGTTGTCTAGGCTTCAGATTACTACTAACCAGAACTCCTAAATCCTTCTCGCAATTACAAGTAATAAGATCTATATTATTCAGCTTATATGTGGCATGGTTATTGTCCTGCCCAACATTTAGAACTTTGCATTTGTTTACATTAAACTGCATCTGCCACTTCTCCGACCACTGCATCAGTCTATTCAAATCATCCTGGAGTGCTCTAATGTCCTCGTTTGAATGAATTGGACGGCCTATTTTGGTGTCATCAGCAAATTTGAAGCAGTACTCAGCAATGCTGAGTACCTTGAAGCAGTACTCAGCAATGCAGCATGAAAGACAATGCCAGACATCAACTGTGTTGATACTGCACAAAAACACTCTCATTCTTCCTGCTGACAGAGCGCTCTCATCCTTCCCGCTGACAGAACGCTCCCATTCTTCCTGCTGACAAAGTGCTCTCATTCTTCCCGCTGACAGAGCGATCTCATCCTTCCCGCTGACAGAGCACTCTCATTCATCCTGCTGACAGAGTGCTCTCATTCTTCCCGCAGACAGAGTGCTCTCATTCTTCCTGCTGACAGAGTGCTCTCATTCTTCCTGCTGACAGAGTGCTCTCATTCTTCCCACTGACAGAGTGCTCTCATTCTTCCCACTGACAGAGTGCTCTCATTCTTCCTGCTGACAGAGTGCTCTCATTCTTCCCACTGACAGAGTGCTCTCATTCTTCCCGCTGACAGAGTGCTCTCATTCTTCCTGCTGACAGAGTGCTCTCATTCTTCCCACTGACAGAGTGCTCTCATTCTTCCCATTGACAGAGTGCTCTCATTCTTCCTGCTAACAGAGCCCTCTCATTCTTCCCGCTGACAGAGCGCTCTCATTCTTCCTGCTGACAGAGCGGTCTCATTCTTCCTGCTGACAGAGCGCTCTCATTCTTCCTGCTGACAGAGCGGTCTCATTCTTCCCGCTGACAGAGCGCTCTCATTCTTCCTGCTGACAGAGCGGTCTCATTCTTCCCGCTGACAGAGCGCTCTCATTCTTCCTGCTGACAGAGCGGTCTCATTCTTCCTGCTGACAGAGCGCTCTCATTCTTCCTGCTGACAGAGCGGTCTCATTCTTCCTGCTGACAGAGCGCTCTCATTCTTATTGCTGACAGAGTGCTCTCATTCTTCCTGCTGACAGAGCACTCTCATTCTTCCCACTGACAGAGTGTTCTCATTCTTCCTGCTGACAGAGCGCTCTCATTCTTCCCACTGACAGAGTGTTCTCATTCTTCCCGCTGACAGAGTGCTCTCATTCTTCCTGCTGACAGATTGCTCTCATTCTTCCCACTGACAGAGCGCTCTCATCCTGGGACAAAATTGACCTAATTTGCGGCTTTCTATATAGTAGGTTTGAGTTACCAAATATAATGAACTGGCTAGGATACCGACACAGTGGAAATACCTAGTGAACTTAAATTGTCAGTGGAACGACTAAATGATAGTGATTAAACATAATGAAAGTGTTTTAAACTGGAATGCTTCATGGCATGCGAGAGGTGCCATGTATCCTAGGGTGGTGTATTACAACCATACGTCTGGCAGTGCTACTAGGCAACCACAGGCCTTCCATATACAACTATATAGCACCAAATACCCCATACCAAATAACGCAATCTAGATCAGTGTGAGGAACACGGAAAGATCAGTAAATTAAAATATATGTGAGTGAACAGTGATGAATGAATCTGGAAGGAGCTATACAGTGAACAACACAAAATTAAATGGCATAATGCAGCCATAATATAGTCACCCCCTTCCCCTCAAAATTCACCCACTACCCACATGCCGCAAGCCTCGGTTTCTATAAATACATCTAACATATTACTGTCACCAGTGCAGAGAAAGGTAAAGTGGAAATAAGCTTTTTCATGGCATACAGAATGAAGAAGGATACGGGCAGGATGTCAGTACAGCATACATGTAGGACTTGTAAAAAAATCCTTGGAAGGAAATCCAGGATCACATGCAACCTGTGCTTTTCCAACCATCATGTCTCTTGTGCAAGAATAAACACTGCCTCTAAAAATGACCTCGAACTAGCAAGGTGCTTCTAGTTGTGCAATAAAGATTTAGAACTTTGGGCAGGTATCAAAAAGGTACTAAGGAGGGTAATAAATAATAAAAATAAGCATGAAAATAAAGATGAACTCTTGGACAGTCTACCATAGACATATAAAACATGGTAGGAAGAGATAGGAGGAGTGAACCAAAAAATGCAGAATGCCCATACCACAACAGATGACTCGAAACTATATAGTCACCCACTGAGAAAAACACAGGAAACAAAAACGTCAATTGACCCAACCCACCCACATAGTAACCCAGACCCAGACCCCAGTCCTAGCGCTACTGCTCACAGCGCTGGCGCTGGTCCAGGCTCAGCCCCCAGCCTGAGTGCCAGTCCAGACTCTGCTATGGACTCTACCACAGTCACCACTAAAACCTTAAATATACCACCATCACTGCACAAGACCATTGCCCACATTACAGATGTAGTGGAGGAAACTTCTTCTTCTGGGAAAAGTAGTTCCCTGGGAACAGGACGGGCTGGCCTTGGCTTGGATACTTTGGATTAATTGAGAACACACCTACCAAAAATTCTACCCAGCCAAAAGTGAAATTGTGCAAATTCTATGTTTGAGACATCTGTAACCATGGAATATCAGGAAAAACAAATGGGACATGCAACTTTGAGCATCCCAAAAAATGTCGTGACCTCCTGTCTAAAGGAGAGTGTCGTTCTCCCTCCTGCAAATTCTATCACCCAGAAATGTGCCGCACTTTGGTCCTCCAAAAACAGTGGTACAACACCAGCTGCCCTGCATACCATCTAAAAGGGACCAGGAGGTACAGACCTCATAAGACAAACAATAGCAGTTATGACAACCCCACTTCAAAGTAATTTTTTAGTGGCAGGAAACGAAAAAAAAAGGGAAGGAAATAACAAAAATAGTCCACCACCATGGAACCTTGTTGGACTGGAGGCACAGCCAGTGGCCCCCTATGACCCTCCAGAACCACAGCAACTGATGCAAATAACAAAATCCCCCCAACACAAAATACAACCTCGTTTATATTTGCTAATATATAGGGCCTTAAGAAGCCATCCACCAACAACAAAATACGTTTTATCAGTGAGCTTCTAGAGGAGTCAAATGCGATGTTTACAGCCTTCACAGAGACCCACACAAAAGATCACTTTGACAATGAAATATGGATAAATGGGTACAACCTTTCTAGATGTGACAGAAAGAACAGGCAACAAGGGGGGGTTGGCCTGTATGTCAAAGAGTCGCTCATCTGCACAGAGATACTCAATACTACAAATGATGTAGTCGAAGTTCTAACAGTAAAGAGCGAGAACCAAAACCTAGTCATAGAGGTTGTATATAAGCCACCAGATGCAACCCCCCTACAGTTCAAGGAACAGTTACTGAAAATTGATTACTGTCTGGAAAGCCTTCTAGCTCCATCCCCAAACATCTTACTGCTTGGTGATTTCAACCTAAGACATACAAAATGGAAGAATGTGGCAAATATTGTTATAGCAGAAACAATCCCTGGAGGCAACGCAGATGAAAGGTCACACACACGTGAGATACTAAATCTCTGCGATAAACACACCCTAAGTCAGCAGATAGTGGAGCCATGGAAGATGGTTCTGAACTAGCAGATGTTCAGGAACATTATGCTGAGAGACAGGAACTTGTTCTTCAGGCTTCCTGTCGTTTTAAGAAAACTCTTAACCAGAGAGCACTCTGAGCGAGTCAACACAGAGGGGCATTCTCCCCTGGGGCAATTAACCCAAACCCTGACACCTCAGATGTGTTCTTTGTCAAGCGAACAAACTAACGATGTTGGACAGATGTATGTTTGGGTTAGGTTCGTGCAGGACCTGTTTGTGTTAGGTATTGTCACCTCTAAGTGCGGTGTCATCTCAGGGTTTAACATTTTAAATGTTTCTCTTAAATCATCTTCCTATTCCTCTGAAGATATGTGCCTAAAAACACGAAAGTACTCAGGTTTTTATTTCCTATTTTACTGTGGTATTTTTCTATATATGAAATCACGAGTTTTATTGTGATTTCTTATATATATATATATATATATATATATATATATATATATATATATATATATATATATATGTGTGTGTGTGTGTGTGTGTGTGTGTGTGTGTGTGTGTGTGTGTGTGTGTGTCGTGCCGAATAAGTAAAACTGTTCAATTAGCAAGAACTCATTTAAAATTAAGTCTTTCTAAAATTTTCTCTTATACATTTAAATATATACTTTTTCATTTATGTTAAAATATAAATTAATTATTTTGTACCAAAAGAACATTAGGAAACTTACCTAACCTTATTATAACAAGTGCAATTTAATTTAGTCTAATCCAACTAAATATATTTTGTATAGGTTTACAATAATTTAATAATAAACAAACACAATGAAATATTTTTCTCTCGTTAGGTTCAGAATGATTTTTGCGAAATTACTGCATACACAAATTTTCACTTGCCCTATTCGGCAAGAAGTGCGTTGCTATTTAAGCCAAAATCGCAAGTTTTATTAATTCGGCACGACATTATATATATATATATACACGAGGTAAACCATAGGTAGGTTGTATGAGACAGAGGAATGTGTGAGAGTATAGTGGTACCAACCCTCTTATGGATAAAAGTTACGTGAACCATAATTGACGAGTAATAGACTAAAATACTTGTTTGGACAGAAAGAGAGACGAAAGCAAGAGAGAACAGGGTCACCTATTAATCTGATATACCCATTTTAAGAGAGAAGAAAAGGAATAAGAAAGGATAAGAGAGATTATAATCTTAAGGTTGCGAGGAAATCAAAGACCAGCCCCAAGGGTTTCTTTCATGTGTCTAGATAAAAAGTTATGGGGAAAAATGGGTTAACTTAAATATAACTCAGGTCAACACACAGTTAGTGACAAAGAAATGTGTGCTAACTTTAACACTTATTATGTTCTGTTTTTACAGAACACCGTGGCATTAACCGAGTATGTTACAATTTATTCGGCCTTCACCACACACCCTCAAATAAAAATTGGAATTGTACATGAGTGGGTGTGGGTGAGTGCGAGTTGGATTTGCCTAGCAAGGGTCGGCAGGCCTAATGCAGTGTTATTTCATTTTTGTGTCTTGGTGCATCAAGGCTTAGAGACTGAAGTATGCAAATTACCTCTCCTCATTTTCCACCGTATTCTGTATTTTTCAGTGTAATGGATTGATAAAACTACTTGTTGGAGACACGTCTAAACAACAAAGATACCCAAGTGTTGTTCAGAAATCATAGTCAATACTTTCGAAGATTCTGTTCAACAAAACTGAGGTGAATACCGTCAATCAACAGTGCTGTTCAACAGCTAAATAAAAGATACTGTTGAACTATACAGCGGAAGATAATGTTCTTCAACAATAACATTGTCGAAGAACAAGTAAATGTTGAAGCAGTGAGGTGTTCCTAGAAAGGACTAACATTAACGCTGTATACCTTGAACTACAGCTTTGTAATACAAGTTTTCGTTATATATCAGTTAACGAGTTAGACACGGGCAACATTTGGGTATCTTATTTCGTAAGCATTTCGCCAACCAGTGACTATAAGTTTAATAACTGGACAGAAAAGGAAGACTGTAGAAGTGTAAACAGAAGACAGTAGAAGACGAGGTAATCAGTCCCTCTGCTTAGGAGCAAGTGATGCTCCTTCCTTGCTCATGTCTCTAATTCATTAAATAAAAATTCCGTGTTTGATGTAATAGGTTATTTAAGAGTGTCTAGCCGAGCGAATAAATATGTTTTCTGTCTCTCTGGTTCTTCTTGATGCCCTTGAACGCACTTACTTTTAACGTGACTACTATTAGCTAACTTTATTGGCCTCTTGGTTTAAGAAAGCTTCAAAACTACAAATGAGTCAACCTAAATCAGCTTTTGTTTCAGGATGCTAACCCTCTGGAAATTTGAATTGTTTCCTACCTTGCCTGTTGTCCTTTGCTTTTTTGTCCTCGAAGGATAACCTCTCGACGATCACGGTCACACTCAGCCTCAGAAAACTCACGGGAGTCTGAGAACCCCGTGGGTGGACGTAGTGGCCCACCCACCGCCCCCTCCACAGAATACACACTCTCCAGGGTGTTAGACCTGAGGGTGGGGATGGTATGTTGTTTATGGGGTCACTAAGGAGTAGGTAACAGAGGAGAGGAAGCCTTCAATGATATTTTAATAGGAAAATTTGGTATTTTAATTGACTTTATTTACAGGGGAAAGAATGTAGTGAAGGCAGGTGATATAGCAAGATTTATAAGTCTGACATATGTATCGAAAATTTCTTGCTGAAGAGCGAAGTTTAAACAAGTCTGTGTGTGTGTGTGTACTCACCTATATGTGGTTGCAGGAGTCGAGTCATAGCTCCTGGCCCCACCTCTTCACTGGTCGATACTACTTCACTCTCTCCCTGCTCCATAAGCTTTATCATACCTCTTCTTAAAGCTATGTATGGAACTTGCTTCCACTACTTCACTCTCCAGATTATTCCACTTCCTGACAACTCTTAGGCTAAAGAAATACTTCCTAACATCCCTATGACTCATCTGGGTTTTCAGCTTCCAATTGTGGCCCCTTGTTCCTGTATCCCATCTCTGAAACATTCGAGCCCTGTCCACCTTGTCAATTCCTCTCAGTATTTTATACGTTGTTATCATGTCCTCCCTGTCCCTCCTATCCTCTAGTGTCATCAGATTGAGTTCCCTTAACCTCTCCTCATAAGACATACCTCTCAGTTCCGGGACTAAACGTGTTGCAAATTTTTGCACTTTCTCCAATTTCGTGACGTGTTTGACTAGGTGAGGGTTCTATACTGGTGCTGCATACTCCAGTATAGGCCTGGCGTACACGGTGTACAATGTCATGAATGACTCCTTACTCAGATGTCTAAACGCAAATCTCAAGTTTGCCAATTGCCCATATGCTGCAGCAGTTATTTGAGTGATGTGTACCTCAGGAGACATGTTCGTTATGATGCTTACACCAAGATCCTTTTCTTTAAGTGACGTTTGCAGCCTTTGATCCCCTAACCTGTATGCCGTCTGCGGTCTCCTGTGTCCTTCCCCAATCTTCATGACCTTACACTTACTGGGGTTAATCTCCATTAGCCATTTGTTGGACCAGACTTGTAGTCTGTCCAGATCCCCTTGTAATCTTAACTGATCCTCGTCCGCTTGTATTCTACTCATCAGTTTCACATCATCAGCGAACAGTGACACTTCTGAATCTATTCCTTCCATCATGTCATTCACATATATAAGAAACAGCACCGGACCTAGAACTGACCCTTGTGGAACCCCACTCGACACATTCGCCCACTCTGACACTTCATCACGTACCAACACTCGTTGTTTCCTTCCTGTCAGGCATTCCCTGATCGATTGCAGTGCTTTTCCTGTTATTCCTGCCTGCATCTCTAACATTTGTACCAGTGTTTTGTGCAGTATTATGTCAAAAACTTTCTTACAGTCCAAGCAAATACAATCCTCCCATTCCTCTCTCTCTCCTGTCTTACTTTTGTTACCTAGTCGTAGAACTCCAGTAGGTTTGTGACACAGGATTTTCCATCTCTGCAACCATGCTGGTTGTCATGTAGTAACCCATTCCTTTCTAGGTGCTTATCATTCTGTTCCTGATGATTTTCTCCATGACTTTACATAATATACATATTAGTGACACATTTAAAGAGGGTGTGGTAGGTAAGTTTGGGGTGCCAGGTGTAAATGATAATGAGAGCCCTTTGATTGAACTTTGTGCAGAAAGGGGCTTGGCTATAGATAATACGTACATATTTTAAGAAAAAGAGGATAAATAAGAATACAAGATATGATGCAGGGCTTAATGACAGTAGTTAGTTGGACTACGTATTAGTAGATAAAAGACTGTTGGGTAGACTTCAAGATGTACATGTTTAGAGGGGCCACATATATATCAGATCACTTGTTAGTTGTAGCTACAGTGAGAGTAAAAGGTAGATGGAATACAAAGAAAATGGAAGCAGCAAGTAAGAGAGAGAAGGTTTATAAGCTAAAGGAGGAGGCAGTTAGGGTATGATTTAAACAAGTATTGGAGGACAGATGGGCTAGTGAGAGTGTAGGCAATGGGGTTGAAGATGTATGGGGTACGTTTAAGAATATAGTGTTAGTGTGTTCAGCAGAAGTTTGTGGTTACAAGAAAGTGGGTGCGGGAGAGAAGAAGAGCGATTGGTGAAAGGATGATGTAAATAGAGTAGTAAAAGAGAAAAAATTAGCATATGAGAGATTTTTACTAGGTAGAAGTGATGCAAGGAGGGAGGAGTATATGGAGAGGAAAAAAGAGATGTTATGGAGAGGAAAAAGAGATGTTATGAGAGTGGTGAAGCAATGTAAAAAGAGAGCAGATGAGAGAGTGGTTGAGATGTTATCAGCAAATTTTGTTGAAAATAAGAAAAAGTTTTGGAGTGAAATTAATAAGTTGAGCAAGTCTAGGGAACAAATAGATTTGATTGTTAAAAATAGTAGAGGAGAGTAATTAAATAGAGAGTTAGAGGTATGGGGAAGGAGGGAATATTTGAGGAATTGTTAAATGTTTATGAAGATAGGGAAGCTGTGATTTCGTGTATAAGGGCAAGAACATAAGAATGGAGGAACACTGCAAAAGGCCTACTGGCCCATACAAGGCAGGCCCTTATCAAAACCACCACTACCCAAAGCTACCCAAGAATTTGTACAAGAATGGTATACAATACCGACAAGATGAAATTAAGACACATGTGCAACATCTGGGTGTCTTTATTGTAGACGTTTCGCCTCCAGTGGCTTTATCAATACAAATTCTAGGACATAATTTGAGAACAGTAGAATTATATACAAAAGATGAGGTAATCAGTCCCTCGGCCTTGGAGTTGGTGTGAAGAACACCGAAGTCGTGGACTTCGTGGACTTCGGTGTTCTTCACACCAACTCCAAGGATGACGGACTGATTACCTCATCTTTTGTATATAATTCTACTGTCCTCAAATTATGTCCTGGAATTTGTATTGATAAAGCCACTGGAGGGCGAAACGTCTACAATAAAGATACCCAGATGTTGCACATGTGTCTTAATACCCAAGAATTTACTCCCTTACCCACGACACCAATCAAACCCAGCCCCTCCCACTCATATATTTGTCATATCTCTTTTTAAATCTACTCAAGGTCCTAGCCTCGAACACCCTTCTTGGAAGATTGTTCTAAGCATTCACAACTCTGTTCGAAAACCAGTACTTACCTATGTCCTTTCTAAATCGAAATTTACCTAACTTAAATCCGTTATTTCTGGTTCCTACCTGGTTCGATATCCTCAGTATTTATCAATATCTACTTGCTTATGCCCATCATCCACTTATACACTTCCATGATATCTCCCCTCATTCTACATCTTTCCAGAGAGTGAAAATTCAAGGCTCTAAGTCTATCTTCACACGAGAGATTCCTTATACAGTAAATCATTTTAGTCATTCTTCTCTGAATGTTCTCCAGTGAATCTATATCCATCCTGCAGTAAAGAGACCAAAACTGAAGGCATAATCCAAATGATGCCTCACTAGTGATGTATAGAGCTGTAAAATAACTTTTGGACTTCTGTTTATTTGGAGACCTGGAGTTTACCTGGAGGGGGTTTCGGGGGTCAATGCCCCCGCGGCTCGGTCTGAGACCAGGCTTATTCTTTTTTAATTAAATTAAAGGGCTCTCACTAGGAGCTTTCTTTGAGCCCATGGTGGCTTATTCCTTGTATATCTCCTTTATAGTATAATAATAAACTCCTTTATAGTATAATAATAAAGTATTAATAATAATAATAATTAATAATAAAAATAATAATAATACTTAATTTCACCCTGATAAAATATTTGTACAAAGGTAAATAAAGTTTCATAATAAACACAACAAATATAAGATTAATAAGGCATCAACAATATTTTGGCTCCACCACAACAAACATGACAATCCACCTCACACCTTCAAGGTTGTGGTGACCTGGGTGACAAGGTCAGCGGCGACCAGGGTGAGCATGTCAGGGATAACCTGGGTGGAAAAGTTGGTGGCGACCTTTGTGAGAACATCTATGGTGAACTGGGTCAGAAAGTCCGTGGTGACCTGGGTGAGAAGGTTGGTGGTGACCTGGGTGAGAAGGTTGGTGGTGACCTGGGTGAGAAGGTTAGCTAACACTTGGGTGGGAAGGTCGTTGGCGACCTGGGTGAGAAGGTCGATGGCGATTTGTATGCGAGGGTCGGTTGCCATCTTGGTGAGAAGGTCGGTGGTGACCTGAGTGAAGTCGGTGGCGCCCTGGGTGACAAGGTCGGTGGCGACCTGGGTGACAAGGTTGGTGGCGACCAAGGTAAGAAAGTCGGGGGCAACCAGGTTGGTGGCGACCAGGTTGGTGGTGACCTTGGTTAGAAGGTCAGTTAACACCTTGGTGGGAACGTTGGTGGCAATCTGGGTGAGAAGTTTGGTGGCGACCTGGGTGCGAGGGTCGGTGGCGATCTGGGTGGGAAGGTCGGTAGCGACCTGCGTAAGAAGGTCGGTGGCGACCTGGGAGGGACCGTCTGTTGTGATCTGGGAGGGAACGTCTGCTGTGACCTGGGAGCTAAGGTCTTTTGTGACATGGGCGGGAAGGTCTGTTGCGACCTGGTCCTTTCCATCTTTCACAGACGTCTTCTTGACGCCCTTTTCAGTTATCTTCTTGGTGTCTTGTACAGCTAACTTTTTCTTCTTGTGTCTCTTGTTCCATTTCACGGCTTCCACCTGGTTAATTCTTGCACATTGTCTTCTCGTGTCCCTGACACGCTTCTCGGACTCGCTGATAGGTTTTCCTCCTTCAAAATACATGTTTTCTACTTTTGGCTAATATATATTATTATAAAAACTCAGCGAGAAGTTTTCTACTTTTTTCTAATATATATTACTATAAAAAGCTCAGCGAAAAGGAATTGATATTTAGAGGTTTAATCGACTTGAAGTATATCTTGTGAGCTAGATATTAATTATGCATGTATTATGAATGTATGTTTCCTGCCTTTATACAGTTAACCTGGAACGTATGTCCACTACCTTCAGTAATATAGTTAACTTGTAACTAATGTCCACTATCTTCAGTAATATAGTTAACTTGAAACGTATATCCACTACCTTCAGTAATATAGTTACCTTGCAACGTATGTCCACTGCTGATAGTGTTCAATAACCACTGGTGTTGCTGGTAGTGTTGATGACAGTGTTCAATAACCACTGGTGTAGCTGGTAGTGTTGATGACAGTGTTCAATAACCACTGGTGTAGCTGGTAGTGTTGATCACAGTGTTCAATAACCACTGGTGTTGCTGGTAGTGTTGATCACAGTGTTCAATAAACACTGGTGTTGCTGGTAGTGTTGATCACAGTGTTCAATAACCACTGGTGTTGCTGGTAGTGTTGATGACAGTGTTCAATAACCACTGGTGTAGCTGGTAGTGTTGATCACAGTGTTCAATAACCACTGGTGTTGCTGGTAGTGTTGATCACAGTGTTCAATAAACACTGGTGTTGCTGGTAGTGTTGATCACAGTGTTCAATAACCACTGGTGTAGCTGGTAGTGTTGATCACAGTGTTCAATAAATACTGGTGTTGCTGGTATTGTTGATCACAGTGTTCAATAACCACTGGTGTTGCTGGTAGTGTTGATCACAGTGTTCAATAACCACTGGTGATGCTGGTAGTGTTGATGAATGGTTCAGAGAACCGACAAGTTGATAAATTAAGACACATATGCAACACTTGGTTATCTTTATTGAGGAAACGTTTCGCCACACAGTGGCTTCATCAGTCCACACAAAGGAGAATCGTGAAGAACAGGAGGAGTTTGAGGTAATCAGTCCCTCAACCTTGAGTCGATGTAGTCAGTCCATCAATCTTGAAAAGAATACAGCATATGTGCGAAGAAGTGGCTTATATACCGTAGGCAGGAGAGGTGCAGCAGTCGTAGGTGGTGTAACATTTGACCAGTGTGGAAGTTGGTCGTGCCCAAGGGTTAGGCAAGTGAAGAATTCCCTTGGGCACGACAAACTTCCACATTGGTCAAATGTGACACCTTCTACGACTGCTGCACCTCTCCTGCCTACGGTATATAAGCTACCTCTTCGCACTTATGCTGAATTCTTTCAAGATTGATGGACTGACTACATCGACTCAACGTTGAGGGACTGATTACCTCAAACTCCTCCTGTTCTTCACGATTCTCCTTGTATGGACTGATGAACCCACTGTGTGGCGAAACGTTTCCTCAATAAAGATACCCAAGTGTTGCACATGTGTCTAATTTATCAACTTGTCGGTCCTCTGAACCATTCATCTATATATATATATATATATATATATATATATATATATATATATATATATATATATATATATATATATATATATATATATATATATATATATATATATATACATATATGATTGTGTATAAACTTTATTACAAGACAAAATACATTGACAATAATACAATAGGGAGTAAAACAATATAGATAACAACTCAGAGCTACTTGTCAAATACTTCGTCCAGCTCCCCGGCAGTGGGCCGCGTGCCCAGAATGCTGCAGGCATTTCCCCTCTGGATCGCAACACTGAGTCTCTGAAAGAGGAAGCTAGTCGCCCTGTGGTCCTTGGATTCTATGATGAGTTTTTCACCCAGCTCTTTGAGAAACTTTAGAGCACACTTGCCTCATGCTCCATGGGTCTCCGACCCTATTGGGATGAAGTTATAGCAAGGGGAAAGGCCTTCATATTTGCGAGTCTTCTGGGTCTCCCTGTGGCTGGCAGCTCCACCCCCTTCGGCTACGGAGTATGGCAAGTAGGTGTCTGCCATTGTGGCAGCACAGGTGTAGTCCCAAGCAATCTGCTTACCATCCTTCCAGGGTAGCATAGTGGTTCCATCCGGACGCTTTTGACTTCCATCAGACCTCTGCACTTGGGGTTCCCGTTGAGCTGGGCAACGGGCTGTAGCGAGGCTTCTCTTTATGATGTCATTGACCTCCTCATGTCTAGCATACTTCCCTTCTGATGTGCAACACACGAGACCATGAAGTCCAAATTGATCAGCCGTCGCATTGCCGCAAATACACCTATGTTCGGTGAGTATGGGGGCGGCTAGGCGAAGCGCAACACCAATCCGAATGGCCTGTGGGTCGAGTCGAGTCCCCAGAGAGGAATTGGGAACAGCTAGAAGGAAATCTGAGTGTGGTGCCTTCACCGCTAGGAGACGAGCTTTGTCCTTTCCTGAAGCGTTGGTGAGCATTGTGTTGACAATTTTTTCCATGATCGGTTTGTCCCAGTGGGGCTGTTTGTGCTCTTTGGGAGGAGCTGGTCTACTGGAGGAGTCTGCCAGGATGTTCCACCGCACGGCTGCTTCAATGAACCTTGGGTCTTGAGCTCCCACCACACCTCTCAAACGTTCAGGGACAATCTTCTTGACTAATCCACAGGAGGCCAAACAAGATGACAGAAATGCAGGTAAAGCTACCTGCGTTAATTTGCGCACCCCTATACCTCCCAGTCGCACTGGGAGGGTTGCCTGCTCCCATTGCCGATTCTCTAGTGACAGATTCAGTGCCTTCTTAAAGGTTGATCTCAGGTGTGCGTCATACTCGTCAAGTGTTGGGTTGTCAAAAGAGGGTGCGCATCTATATATGTATATTCATAAACGCAAATCCCTTCGTAATCGTACGTATGATCATTGTCAATAAAATCATTAGCTACACTAGACAGGTGTTCCCTAAGTCCATTATAATCGGCAGAACAAAAATCATGGACTTTTATCGTATTATCATTATTTTCGTATTCCCAGTTAATGCTAAAAGTGATGGATTTGTGATCACTTGCGCCAAGCTCTTCAGCGATCTCCAGATTATTTACGAGAGTTTCCTTATTTGACAAGAGCAATTCGAACAAATTATTACCCCCTGGTAGGCTCTGTTACACACTGCTTCAGAAAACAGTCCTGAACTACTTCCATAAAGTCACTGGACTCCAGATTACCGGTCAAAGTCCAGTCAATTTGACTAAAGTTAAAATCCCCTACTATCACTACGTTATTGTGTCTAGAAGCCCTAACAATTTCATCCCAAAGAAGTCTCCCTCTCTCGTGGTCCAAGCCTGGAGGTCGGTATATTACACCTAGAATTAGTTTTTCTTGACCTAGAAACTCTACCCAAACAGATTCTGTTACTATTCCATATATTTTTATACCTGTTTTATGCAAGAATTTATATTTTCTCGTACATATAATGCAACTCCACCCCTTTCCCGTTATATCTATCTATATGGAACAACTTAAACCCATGAATATGGCACTCGACAAACATAACCCGACTCTTTAAATTATACCATATTTCAGATATTGCACTGACATCAAAGTTCCCAGCACATGCTACCAAATGTAATTCATTAATCTTATTTCTTGCACTTCGAGTGTTAGCATAAAACACATATATATGTTTTTTCTTCTGCACTTTTTTTCCTATTCACCTTTGCTTTCACACAATGTCTGTAAGTATCATTACCCAGTGTTGCTAAATGTCTGTTATTATTAAGATTCATAATATCAAAGCCTAAGTCAATATTTCCACACATTATTTTCCATTCCTAAACACATAACTCTAATCCTAGTTTAAAGTCCTAGCCACACCCTCAACTGAGCTAGCAAGAAAATCCACACCTACCCTGGATAAGTGAACCCCATCCCTGGCATACATGCCATTTTTACCGTAGAAGTGGTCCCAGTTGTCAATAAATGGTAGTGCATTATCCTTACAGTGTTTGTTCAGCCAGTAATTAATACCAGTTGCTCTGGACAACCATTCCTTACCAACACCCCTTCTTGGCAAAATGCCACATATAACAGGGCACCCCCTTCTTAATTTTGTCTATTGCTGTCCTGTACCTTCTAAATCCTCACTTCTACGCTTGCTTACATCATTGCCTCCAGCACTGAGGCAGATAATAGGATTGATCACATTACTATTCATGATGTTTTCAAGCCGGCTAACAATATCCTCCATCCCAGCCCCAGGAAAGCAAACCCTCTGTCTCCTACTCCTATCCTTCAAGCAGAAGGTCCAATCCATGTACCTAATCTGACTATCCCAAACAAGAATTTTTTTTTTATCTTCAAGGAGGAATAACATCTTGTAGGGGTGAGGAAGAGCCAGTTGTGAGTGTGGGGAAAGTTCGTGAGGCAGTGGGTAGAATGAAAGGGGGTAAAGCAGCTGGGATTGATAGGATGAAGATAAAAATGCTAAAAGCAAGTGGGGATATAGTTTTGGAGTGGTTGGTGCTTTTATTTAATAAATGAATGGAAGAGGGAAGGTACCTAGGGATTGCCAAAGAGCATGCATGCTTCCACTGTATAAAGGCAAAGGGGACAAAAAAGAATGCAAAAATTATAGGGGAATAAATCTGTTGAGTATACCTAGTAAAGTGTATGGTAGAGTTATTATTGTAAGAATTAAGAGTAAGACGGAGAGTAGGATAGCAGATGAAGAAGGAGGCTTTAGGAGAAAGGTAGGGGGTGTGTAGACCAAGTGTTTACAGTGAAACATGTAGGTGAACAGTATCTAGATAAGGGTAAAGAGGTTTTTGTGGCATTTATGAATTGGGAAAAGGCGTATGCCAGGGTAGATAGACAAGGAAGTGTGATGTCACCGTGGTTGTTCAATATATTTATAGATGGGGTTGTAAGAGAAGTGAATGCTCGGGTGTTGGCAAGAAGTTTGGAGTTAAAATATAAAGAATCTAACACAAAGTGGGAGTTGTCATAGTTGCTCTTCGCTAATGACACTGTGCTTTTGGGAGATTCTGAAGAGAAGTTGCAGAGGTTGGTGGATGAGTTTGGTAGGGTATGTAAAATAAGAAAATTGAAAGTGAATATAGGAAAGAGTAAGGTGATGAGGATAAAAAAAATAGGTAACGAAAGATTAGATATCAGCTTTGAGGGAGAAAGTATGAAGGTGAATGTATTCAGATATTTATTAGTGGACGTGTCAGCAGATGGGTCTATAAAAGATGAGGTGAATCATAGAAGTGATGAGGGGAAAAAGGTGAATGGTGCATTGAGGAGTCTGTGGAGACAAAGAACTTTGTCCATGGAAACAATGTGAGAAATGTGTATGAGAGTATAGTTATAACAACGCCCTTGTATGGTTGTGAAAATGGGTGGTGAATGTTGCAACAAGGAGAAGGCTGGAGGCAGTGGAGATGTCGTGTCTGAGAGCAATGTGTGGTGTGAATATAATGCAGAGAATTCGTAGATTGGAGATTAGGAGGAGGTATGGGATTACCAAAACTATTATCCAGAGGGTTGAGGATGGGTTGTTGAGGTGGTTCGGACATCTAGAGAGGAACTGAAGTTATTCTAATAACTTCGAGTGTGTATAAATCTGTAGTGGAGGGAAGGCGGGGTAGAGGTCGGCCTAGGAAAGGTTGGAGGGAGGGGGTGAAGGAGGTTTTGTGTGTGAGGGGGCTTGGAATTCCAACAAGCATGCATGAGCATGTTAGATAGTAGCGAATGGAGGCAAATGGCTTTTAGGACTTGACGTGCTGTTGGAGTGTGATCAGGGTAATGTTTATGAAGGGATTCATGGAAACCGACAGGCCAGACCTGAGTCCTGGAGATGTGAAGTACAGTACACCCCTCTGAAGGAGGGGTGGTAATGTTGCAGTTTTGTAACTGTACTGTAAATGCACCTCTGGCAAGACAGTGATGGATTGAATGATGGTGAAAGTTTTTATTTTCGTGCCTCCCAACCTTGGTGGGAAATAACAAAAAAAAAAAGGCATAATACCGTGACTGGAACAATACACACACAACCCGCACATATAAGAGAGGAGCCTACTCCTCTCTTATATGTGCGGGTTGTGTGTGTATTGGTGGGAAATGGTCGATATGTTAATAAATAGTGACACTGGTCTGTAGTTTAATGCTCCCTCTCTGTCTCCATTTTTAAAAAACAGAAACTGCATTTGCTGTTTTCCACACCTCTGGCAGTTGCCATTTCTCGATAGATTTGTTGAAGATTGCCGCTAGTGGAACACACAGTTCCTCTGCTTTCTCTCTCAAGAAACGTGGAGAAATATTATCTGGACAAACCACTTTCGAGGTATCTACTTAATATAGCAGTTTCTTCACCTCCTCCTCCTCAATAGTGAGCAGTGTGTCCAGCAATTCCTTGTGTACTCTACCGCCTCACTTTGCTAGAATCCTTTCTGTCTCCTCTGAGAATACATCCCTATATCTTGTGACGGGCTCTTTACATACTTACCTGGTCTTTATTCCTTGTGAGCGTTCTGCCTTCCTTGTTAAGCTTGATTTCCTGGTTCCTGACTGATGCTTTTCTCCTGATGTGTCATAAAAAAAGATGAGTCTAGAGGAAGCAGCAAGACGGAAACGTAGTTTTACACTGACGAATTGAAGGGTTCTGCTTCTACCGCCTATCCTTACAGATAAACCTGCGTTCACCTAATAGTTAGGTGGGTCAGCCTCTGAATATAGGTTCATGTCCTTCCTGCCGCTTCCTTTAGACCCATTTTCTTTTTATGTGATGAAATGAATTTTCCTACTGACAGATGCCAGATAATTTTGAGATCAGAATATTAGTCATTTATAATAATACGATATGGAATCTGACTGCGTGTTGGTGATAACTGACTTGTTCTAATGTTGTTTTTGCTACATCATTTCCAATTATTCAGTGCTGATGGGTTTTTATATATTTCCTTCTACTGTTTTAATAATGTGAATTAATTTTTCCGGCACCTGACACTGGTCAGCTTGATGTCACCTCAGTCTAGCTAGAGCCGTTCCCCTGAACAAATCTACCTGGACTTCCTACTCATTTATTCATAATTGCAAGCTCTTGAAGATGTGTTGATTGCAACACTAAAGGGCTAGAGCTATCACTCAATTAATCCTGTGGATGTTTTGCATTTTTTTCAACGAACAATCAGTCTTCCACAGAGGCAGGCTGACTTAAAAAGAAAAACAAAAGCCTCTATCTTCCTGTTTTGCATATATGTATACTTTTTCACAATATTGGGAGGTACCACCTCTAGAACTGGACAGGGGACCCTCATCCTCAGAGAAGCGAATGATTCCCAGCCAAGGTAGAAACATTGGACGTGCTTCTTTACACCTGTTGTCTATGTTCCCCATCAGTAAAATGGGTACCTGGGTGTTAGTCGACTGGTGTGGGTCGCATCCTGGGACACTAACCTAATTTGCCCGAAATGCTCTACATAACAAGGGGCTTTCTATATAGTAGTATGTCATTGATGTCAGCTAGGCTTGTATACCTTGTACATGAACTTGAAGAAATAAAGCTATTTATTTATTTATTTATTTATTTATAGTTATCTCTCAGTCCACAGCAAGATTCAAACCTGCACACTCTGAATCAAAGTACGTAGAACTTATGCCACTCAGCCAGATTGCAGATAAGTATGTGCCACTAGCCTAGGCTAGATGGTCACTCCCATACCCTGGAACACCAGGCTAGTGATATGTTATTTCATCAAATCCTGCCACATGCAGTGAGCTTCGAAAGACATTTTGTAATGCTTAACAATACGCAAACGTGCGTATATATCAATGCCGCCATAGAAACAAGGGGTTTCATAAAAAAGAACAATACTGCAATTAGCCGAGATTCAAACCCGAAGCATTCAGGCAGCCTCCCAGGAGGTCAGTTAAACTCTCAACGCTCTAGATCAATATGCCACCATTGCACAACGTCTGTACAAACATTGAGAAAGAGGAGATGGAAGAGGAATGCGTCAGAGATACAGTGGGAATGCAACAGAAGTCTGTGGTCATCAGTGTCTTTTGACTATGTGAAATTGTTAGTTGCAAAAATGGTCAAGGTAGCTAATTAGAATTAGCTCATAAAAATACAAAGTAATTAGACGTAAAGAAAAAGTGTAAAGACTGGATAAGTAATACAAACTGGTACTGGATAAGTAATACAAACTGGATATGTAATACAAACTGGTAGGAACATCAAATTCGTTCTTACAAGTAGAACTACGGTTGAATAGCCAATTAAAGATTCATTTTGAATATCACACACAGTTTATTTTAGGTAAATCTTGCAATAAGAGGCGCCGTTACCTCATCAATCACATTAACACATATAAGTAAATCCAAAGTTTTGCAAGAAGATGTAGTATACCGGAGATGAGAAAAATGTATTTTGAAAAGTCGCTCGAGAAGTTTTATGAAAAACATTATAATATGACCAAAAGGAACAATAGTTTTATTTACAAAATAGTTAATATGGGCAGAATGTACGAGAAATGAAGTTAGGAGATTCAGAAGACATCTAAAACGCAGGCAAGAGACGCAATCATTAGTAAATACTTTGAAGTTTCAGCTTGTTCAGTACGTTGAACATAGTCGACAAAGGTTAGGTTAGGTCAACTTCGACACAAAACAGGGCAAATGCTTCCTAATGTGGTTCACAGTCATATAATAATCATTCACTGGAGCTTTGAATCATCTGAACGACGCCTTCTGCTTGCTATTATATTGGTTCACTCCTTTAAAAGTGACAGATAACATCATATGATGTTAGTTTGCAAAAACTGAAGTGGTGGTAAAGGAATCATAACAGATTCAAGACTATATATATCATGGGCTCCGGGGCCGGGACTGACCTATACACATTGTTGCGCTATATCACGACAATAAAATCAAAATATATTTCCTAGATTCTCTCACAACTGTGTACGTTAACATACAACTTAAATTCTCCCTCCATAACGAATAATCAAAATTATTTATAATTCATACAAGACATTAAATTTGTAAATTGAATATGAAGGAAGTTTTCACCTTATGACATGGGCATGAGCAGGAGTGAAGGCATGGTGTCTACGGGCATGCTGAGGGTGGGCATGCTGTTGTTGGGAGGGTGGTAGGTTGGTGGGCTGTTGTTGCTGCTGTTGTTGCTGTTGTTGTTGTTGTTGTTTCTGCTGGAGATGGGGTGGGCGGCGGGGAGGTACGGGAGATCGTTCATCGTTGCTCTCTGTGCTGGAGTCTGGAGGATGGAAGGTGAAGTCTGCACCTTTGGGGAAGAGAATATTTTGCCTGGAGAGATACATTAGGAATGCACAAGCATATTGTACACTGCATATTGTACACCACACATATTGAACACTACACACATTGTACACCACACATATTGAACACCAAACATATTGTGCACCACATATATTGTGTAAGACACAATATGTGTAACTTGCACAGTATGTGAATGACACAATATTGAGTATGTATATTTACGAACAGACATTAGAGATAAAAGTAAATGATATATACAACAAACATTACTTTGCACCTCTAGCTTTAAGAATGTGATACAAAAACGGAAAATTTCCCTCTCTTCCTCTCTCTCTCTCTCTCTCTCTCTCTCTCAGGAAATGTTCTCCAGTGTGAAGGTGGTCAGCAGGTGGAATGAGGTGAACGAATTCGTGATGGAGTCTGGGTAAATACATAGTTTTAAAAGCAAGTACGATAAGGATCAAGAGGCTAAGACAGAGTGAATATAGCTAACAGCAAGTTGAGATGCGGGACCAGGAGCTAAAACTAGACCCCTGAAACCACAAATAGGTGAGTACACACACACACTCACTACGACTTCCTACTATCTGCTTTGCTTTAACTGATTTAATTAATTTTTAAGGTAGTTCACTCTCTTCTTTCCCATCTGCTTCAGGCTGAGCCGTCAATTTTCTTTCACTTCTGCCTCCTCTTGAAATTTATCAGATTTAAAGAAGAGGTAGAAGAAACTGCAATGAAACTGAGCAGACAAGGGAGGTGAAGGAAACTAGATGAGATAGGAAGAGGAGGATTTTAGACACAGAGCTCTCAGTGTCTGGGTTAAACAAAGAAAGTGAACCTGTCAGGAAAGTAAGACAGATGAAAGACAATAAACTGGAGAACTCAAGGAAATAATAGGAACTGTAAGTGAGACCAGCAGTACACGAATAACTCACAGAGAAGACTGAAACTCACGACATTTTGGTCTAACTTGGTCTATTAACTAATCACACAGACAAGCACTATCTGATTTCTTCTGTAAGGGGACTGAGATGTAGCGTCGCACTACAGTCTGCTATCACAGACATATATACAATATATGGTTTTGTAGAAGATTATCAGGAGAATATTGGAGCTCCTACTAGATTCATAGAACGAGGTAAAAGACCTGAGGCAGGAGAAAGACGGATCTGAAGATTGCATTTTGGGGGGGAGGTTAAGGACTTTACCCAGGATCGTACAATACTCTGGGACAAAAGCACGAGGAGCAGACAGGAATAACAGGGAAAACACTACAGCGAATCATGGAATATTTAACAGCGGAGTCAAAATGAACTCAGGTGATGAGTAGGGTAAATTAGGGTTTGCAACAAGACAAGTCCCAGAGTTAAGGTGTATGTCTTACGGGGAGAGATTAAAGGGAAATCAACCTGACGACACTGGGGGACTGAAGGGATAGGGGGGATATGATAACAACATATAAAATACTGATAGGAATTGAGATGGATGGAGATAGGATGTTTCAGGGGCCACAACTGGAAGTTGAAGACTCAGATGAGTCACATGGATGTTAGGAAGTACTTCTTCAGCCATACAGTTGTGAGGAAGTGGAACAATCTGGAGAGTGATGCAGTGAAGGCAGGATCCATACATAGATTTAAGAAGAGATTCGATAAAGCTCAAGGAGCAGGGAGAGAGGGGACCTATAACGACCAACGATGAGGCGGGCCCAAGAGCTGTAAATCAACCCCTGCAACCACAAATAGGTGAGCACACAAACATACACATGAAAAGAGTGGAAACAACTGAGCGAGAGAGAGAGAGACAGAGACAGAGAGAGAGAGTAAGAAGATGCCAATGGCAGAGAGGAGAGATAGGGCAGGCATCGACAGCCAGGGAAGCTCAAACTCGGGGGGAACACCAAACAACCGTTCACAGAACCACCTCAACCCCTACCACCACATTTCAACCAAACACAATAACTAAAAAAGCCACACTCCACAACTACAATCATCCTCCCCACCATCACTAACACCACCATCACAGAAGCCTCCCACAATATCCCGCCCTGCCTTCTACATCCCCCAGCCTGCACCAACCCCTCCTACCCCCCAGAATTCAGCACTGGAAAGGAAGCTGAAGGTATGGTACACCAACAAGGTTGAATAACAAATAAGAGTGAGGAGTGACAAGAAAGAATCATTGAGGTATCCCCGGACATCATAGCACTTCTGGCCCATGTGGGCCAGAAAGGCCCACATGGGCAGGGAAAAGTTACTCGTCATGGAATATTTCAACTACAAAGAGGTGGTACTGGAAAACGTCATGCACCAACATGTTAGGGACACAACCAGAGAGCTTAGAGAGGATGAACTAGCAAGGCTGGACCTCGTACTCACCTTGAGCAGTTCAGACATTGAGGATATTACACACGAAAGGCCTCTCGATGCTACTGATCATGTGTTCCTGAGTTTCGAATACCTTATTGAGCTAACAGTGGAAAGTGAACCAGCACGAGGAGTGGAGAAGCCAACCTTCAAATGAGGAGACTTCTGAGGCATAAGGCAATTCCTGAATGACGTGCAGTGGAATGATAAATGAAATGATCGAACACGTGACCACAAAGTGCAGGGAGGCAGAGGATAAGTTCAATTGAAGGAGCAACAGACCCACAGGGAAGACCGGAGTGAGAGTTTGGTTTACCTGGAGTTGTAAAGAGGGCAATGCCAAGCATAGAAAACAAAGGATTCAGGAAAACCTGGAGCAGAGCAGAAGAGCCAGAAAGTAATATACATGGATAAAATAAACCGTAGCTTTAAAGAATCACTTTAAAGAATAGGCAACACCACCAATAACAATAACTTTAACACCAGTACAGTTCCCCACAATGAAATCAATCACTTTACTGACTGGCGGTCAGCCTGAACATTTCTAGTATCTAGGTCAATATTTCATCACTACAGGCAAGTCATCGAAAATTCTGTAATCCAAAGTATATATTTAATAGGTTCTCATCCATTATCCATTATTTTTATACATTTTTTATGTTAAGAAAATTCTCTATTCTTATGTACTAACACACCTTTTTCTTTTGTTTCACTTATAAGTTCAATACGAACACGTACATAATAACATATGTTACTTCAGATCAACAGTCACATATAAGTGGATATTTACAAACACCTCTCAGTCCACAGCAGAATTTGAACCTGCACAATCTACATCAAACTATACAGTACTTTAGCCACAAAGTACTTTGTTGCAGAGTGCACATGTTGCAATCCTGGTATGGCCTGAGAGGTAATGTTTTTTTAAGTAATTTCGTTTGTTGACGAATTGTTAACCATATGTGAATGTGTTATCGTCTATATATGCTGGATATCTAAAACTTCAATTTTTCCCTCTACTGAACCACTACAGCACAACACATATAAATCTTAATTCACTGACTCTTATAATATAGTTTTTAAAAGCAATGATATGACAGAAGTATTTAATAATCTTCATCTTCTGTCGCAAGTAATATATGTATTAGAATATCTGATTGTTCAACATTTCAAAGAATAAAAAGACACCTGGAATAATAGACAAAATAGCCAGCACATATGGGAATGAATCTTATGACTGGGTAATAGTCCAAGTTGGACCCAAACGCAGGTTATTTTTATACTATTCCACTTTTTTTTTCAATTGCCCTATATGGATAAGTAAGATTCCATTATGTCCCTCATCATGAAAGAATTGTTTAGCATATCATAAATGATAGAACGTTGCTTAATATCAAACTTCAAAGAACGCTAAAATTCTTTACTTTTGGGCTCACCTCTCCTGAGGCGCACTGGGACCTTGTAAGCATCTGCCAGAGCATGTGCGGGAGTGTTCCCTGGGCTGCCGCTGGTGTCCTGCTCGCTGTCTGAACCACGTACTTCCTCTCCGGTTTTTCCACGAACGCACTTTCGTCCAGCAGCGCCAACCGAAGAAATGGGAAGTGTTTGTTGACTCGAGATGCAAGCGATCTCTGCAAAAAAAAACATCTTGTTAACATGAAAATACTATGACAAAAGTTACATAAAAAAAAATCTTCAGTGAAGGTCAGGCAACACCTAACAACACTTATCATGCAGAAAAGCCATTCCTTTGCCCTAAAACATTTCGCAGTAATTCTTAATAAATTAATTAGGATAAATATTTGACGGCCATTCCAACAATGATAACTACTAGCTATTATTGGCATAATAATAAATAATTTATTGAAATACCCACAAAATACCAACAGCATAAACAAGGCTTATAAGGAAAGATTCAATTGCTTCTGGATTTTATAGGATTGCTGTAAGGACGACAATAGAGGGAATAGGGTGGAAATAAAGACACAGACAGCAGGAAATCCCTTCATTACAACGTTTCACCCAAAACAGGACTTTGTCGAAATTACAGAAATAAGCAAACACACCATCTTATATGGCAAACGAACGTCATAGATCAGGCTTATGGTAACAAAAAGTAAGGTTAGGTATAGGTGAGGTTAGGGACAGACGGGGTTATTATTATTATTATTATTATTAAAAGAATGAGGGCGATGGCACACTGTACACCTGTGCTGTGTGGGTGGATCTAGGGCTTCTGATAATCTAATAGTTTTGATCGTAGAGACTGCCATGTCTATCTGGGGTTTACAGACAGTCGACGAGATATTATTGCCACAATGCCTTGCTGGGATAACCAGTTGAGTATCGATGTTGGTAACGTCTTTGGGTTTGTTTTATGTATCTGCTTGCATGAATAGGTAATAGGTGGTGAGAAGTTCAAGGCGGTGAATACCCATTCAATTTATATTTTTGTTCTTATGAAAGATATTCTTTGTAAATTCAGAGTGTTCGGAAGAAAAGATATTATGATAGCACTAATCTCTTGGTTTTCTAGTTATGGTGGAATAGTGCACTAGGTCAACTTTCTTGGTGGGTGCCCTACAATCATTGTTTATAAGCGTATCCACAACCTTGATGAGAAGGACTTCCAGTAATGTAAGATGCCGTTTCTTTCTTCTTCTAGTGTAAGCTGTATGGAGGGCTTCTTCATGTTAAAGAATTACCAGAAGCCCTAGACCCTGAAGAACTTGGACAGCGCGAGTGTACAACATGCCATGTAGTGCATGACCGACCGAGACCATCAGACGCCTTCAGAAACTTTAAGAGCCACGTAAGTGCCCCAGTCTTCTAATAACATGTTCATTTTTCCCCTATAATCTTCCTTGTCCATAATTACTATCGCATTTGCTTTGTCTGTTTCATAAGGTAAAGTCCAGGATCTTTCCTTAATTCATGGTATAACTTAACAAATCTTTGATGACAGTTGTGTTGACAGTTGTGAGCGTCGCTCAGACCTCTACAACACAACTGTCATCAAAGATTTGTTAAGTTATACCATGAATTAAGGAAAGATCCTGGACTTCACTTTACGAAACAGACAAAGCAAATGCGATAGTAATTATGGACAAGGTAGATTATAGGGGAAAACTGAACATATCAGAGGACGGGGGAACTTACGTGCCCTTTAACCCGCCAGCAGAGTGGATAACCCTGCGCCTCATTCATAGGCTTTCTGAACCGCTTATATATCAACCCTTAAAATTAATGTGCAGTCTATCGCAGCCATTATTCTCACTAAACACTAAATTTTGTAATCAGTTACGATCCAACTCACGTATACCAGTGAAGTGGATAACAAAATTGATAGCGTTAAGTCATGTAAAAAAGAAAAATACTTGAGCACACAAAAATATGTCTTAATGTTTGTTCATGTGTCGTCTTAGAGGAAATATAATGTATATTCTTTCTAAACATATCGCCCACGTTATCCAGTCCCCTACTCTCACCAGTACCTGACCTCACCTCTGACCTCAGTTTCCTGAGCTTGACCTCATAGTGCTTATTTTCCTTATAAGACGGTGTATTTGCTTATTCTTGTACCCTTGATAAAACTTAGCGTGGCGATAAGTCAATAAAATTATCCTCTATTACCAGTTTCTTTATTTCCACTTGTCGGTTAATACCATTTTGTACCGATAGGACTTGATGTACTGGAGTTATATTGGAAAACAGAATGAGTTGGACCATGTGAAGAGTGGGCAAGTGGGGAGCTTACCGGCAGTGGGTCCAGCGCTTACCACCCCACCACTACCACCACCACCACTACTACGACCCTCACGCCTTTTCCCACTTATGAAGGAGGAAGACCTTGGTGGTTGTGGCTGGCCTTCGTAACAGTCTTGGTGGCCGAACGTCTGAAACTGTAGTGTGTAGTCGAGGGTACCACCGCCACCACTTCCAGGTGGATAGCTGAAGGTGGCGTAGGGGTAGATCTCGTATGGCTCGTCCACTGCCAGGGAGAAAACCCACCATCAGGGAGACAAGGAAGTGAGAGGATTCTACATGGGAGAGGATGCTGCATGGGAGAGGACACAAACACAAAGGCAGGATCTCAGTTGATAAAGCTCGTGAGAGAATTCAGAAGAGTGACATTCAGACATTCTCTAGAATAGGAGATTCACAAAGAATAAAAACTCGCAATATCGTGACTGGAACAATGAACAATTAACCCACACACAGGAGAGAGAGAAACGTAAGACGACAGAAACGTCGTCATAAGTTTCACTCCACTATGAGCGGGTTATTTGTGTAGGAGCTTCACAGTATATCGAAGTAAACATCACTCCATCAGCGGAGAAATATACAAGAATAACACAAAAAAGTCTTCGTATTAGAAAAGCGACATAAACTTTGGCGTTGCTTGAATGTAACGCTAACACGGGAAGAGAGACAAAGCTGCAGTGGGGCCAAGCACAGTGGGGCCAATCACAGTGGGGCCAAGCACAGTGGGACCAAGCACAGAGTGAATGTTGAAACCACAAACTGAAGTCAAACAGATGCGACACAAGCTAACAAAATATATATATTTGAATTAAAAGTTCCATGCACACCGGACGTTTCTGAAACAAATATGGGTAAAACACAAGCACATATTTTTGTAAGGAAACTTTTAGTCGATGTTTCTATTCTACACACTCGATAATCATTTAGTATAGTATAAATTGCTCAAGAACTAACAGGAATATTGTCTAATGTTTCTTATCCATATCGTTAAATATTTACGAATTGTTCTAACCACAACATAATGACTTTGATTCTTCATTAATGTAATTCTCTCCCAAAAATACCTTTCCAAATAAGTGAAAAATAATTTTTGAAACCTTGCAGACACACTGTACAAACATGCATATACCGACTTAAATAATTATCTGTTGTATTATCTCTTTTCCACAAAAGGATTTATGATGTTACTTGAAAGAGAAAGTTAGCAATTCAGAAATCTTATTTTTGTTAATAGTTATGTAACCTGGAACTGAAAGCCCGGATGAATTCGCACATAGAATGATTTAGCTCGGCAGAGAACAAGAAACTGACAGCGTCATTCTTCATTTTTAGACCTGAAAAGTTGTTTAAATTCAGAATACAGTACAAACTACAAAAGTTTGAAAATTATTATTCTAACCACAAAAGACTGAAAGGCAACGAGTTTATTTTATTGTACACTTGACTAAAGTCTGATTACCTTAATTTTCTGCCGGATGACTTGGTTAACTGTTATGAAGTAGATACAAATCTACTGTATCCAAAACCTTTATCAGAAAGACATTTTAAAAATTTACACACATATACACACACTATGACTCGACCCCTGCAACCACAACTAGGTGAGTACAACTAGGTGAGTACAACTAGGTGAGTACACACACACACACACACACACACACACACACACACACCACTGCGAAAAAATAGCGAAATTCCAAGTGCTTTCGTGACTTCTCACATTATCATTATTTTTCCAAAGTGGTTGTTCTGCATATTGTGATATCACCTGTTTACTGTGATTTTATTGTATATATATATATATATATATATATATATATATATACAAGGAGGAGGCTGGAGGCAGTGCAGATGTCCTGTTTAAGGGCAATGTGTGGTGTAAATATTATGCAGAAAATTCGGAATGTGGAAATTAGGAGAAGGTGTGGAGTTACTAAAATTATTTGTCAGAGGGCTGAAGAGGGGTTGTTGAGGTGGTTTGGTCATTTAGAGAGAATGGATCAAAGTAGAATGATTTGGAGAGCGTATAAATCTGTAGGGAAAGGAAGGCGGGGTAGGGGTCGTCCTAGAAAAGGTTGGAGGGAGGGGGTAAAGGAGGTTTTGTGGGCGAGGTGCTTGGACTTCCAGCAAGCATGTGTGAGCGTGTTAGATAGGAGTGAATGGAGACGAATGGTTTTTGGAACCTGACGAACTGTTGGAGTGTGAGCAGGGTAACAATTTGTGAAGGGATTCAGGGAAACCAGTTAATTGATTTAGTTGGACTTGAGTCCTGGAAATGGGAAGTACAAGGCCTGCACTTTAAAGGAGGGGTCTGGGATAGTGACAGCTGTAAGGGACTATTCTCAGCTGTCGTATCTGAGCGCCTCTGCAAAGACAGTGATTATGTATGAGTGTGGTGAAAGTGTTGAATGATGATGAAAGTATTTTCTTTTTGGGGATTTTCTTTCTTTTTGGGTCACCCTGCCTCCGTGGGAGACGGCCCACTTGTTAAATATATATATATATATATATATATATATATATATATATATATATATATATATATATATATATATATATATATATATATACATACAGTGGAACCTCAGGAGCTTGCTCGCAACTGGATTTGCTCGTTTGCAGAGTCAATTTTCCTCATTTAAATTATTTGAAATGGAATTAATCTGTTCCAGTGAAATTCCAGGCTCCACAAAATACTTCAATAATTTCCCTAATATCAACTCTACGGCTTATTCATCAATATGACATAAACAATATTTATAACATAGAAACATGATATATACATTAGAATGAATGAAATATTACGTATTTGAGTAGTGTTAGTGAAGGCGGAGAAAGCGGCGATGTTTTGATACACTGCCATCTTGTGGTGGCGATCTGAAACTCACTTATAGTATTAGTTTATTATTGTTATGATTACGTATTTATTAATACGTACGTATTCTTATAATAATTTATATTATATATTACAAATATTATTACGTATATAATTATTATATTTTGCATATTAATATTATTACGTATGTATTACGTATTACGTATGTATTACGTATTATGTATTACGTATGTATTACGTATGCTTACCATTTGGAATTTTTATTCACACAAAAAATAGAAGATTTACTGTTATGCATGGGTCGATCACCATGCCCAGCCCTTCTAGGGCAGGGTAGGTGCCAAGGCTGGAGCTTGCTACCATCTGCGGCTCGCAAGCCTGTCCTTCCCGTCAGCCTCCTTGGGGCGGGGAAGGTGGCAGACCAGAGGGGCCTAGCAACTATCTACCTACCGCTGGGTTGTGGGCGAATATGGCTAGGCCTGGGACCAGTTGGTCCCACCCTGAGGGGTACCCTCCCATGGGAGACTTAGGTCTCTGTACTCCCACGCCAGGGAGCCGGAGCCGGGTCGCCATCTGGTAAGACCCGGCCGGAGATTTCCCGGTGAATCAACACCTCCTCCTCTCCTGTTATGCATAGAGGATCACCATGCCCAGCCCTTTTAGGGCAGGGTAGGTGCCAAGGCTGGAGCTTGCTACCATCTGCAGCTCGTAAGCCTGTCCTTCCCGTTAGGGAAGGTGGCAGACCAGACTGGCCTAGCATCTATCTACCTCCATGCCTCGTGCTGGTAGGGGAATATGGCTAGGCCTGGGGCCAGTTGGTCCCACCGCTGAGGGGTATCCCCTCACATGGGAGACATAGGTCTCTGACACTCCCACGCCAGGGAGCCGGAGCCGGGTCGCCATCTGGTGAAGACCCGGGCCGGGAGAATTCCCGGTGAATCAACACCTGTTATGCAGACTATTGCATTATTGTAATAATTGTACAAATAATGTCATCCCATTCGGACAGGTATTGGACAGTGACGTCATTTGTTTACTCTTGAACATCGGCAAAAATAAAACGTTTCAGCAACTTTGAGCTCAATTTCAAGGTACTTTTCGTTGAGAAAGCAATCAAAATCATATATATATGTATATTAGCAGGATGTTAGGTGGCTGTATGATTGGATTTTGTTGGAGGGAATTTGCCAGCTATGGTCGGAATTTTTTTTTTGAGCCGGACTCCAGATCCTGAACCAAAACCAACTTAACTCCAATTCCTCGAGTCAAGATCTCCCTCACCTCCCCCAATATCTCCATGTGACATAATGACTGGTGCAATACCTGTATAACTCTAGTTTTAAAGTGGCGCGGGGAAAGGGGTGCATTCCACACCCCTTTTTCTTTATTTTATTTGTTTATAGGGAAATGTATTTTCCCCTGTTGATTCACATATATTTTGATGCAAAGATATCGTCTCACAAAACCTGACTCTTAGGTAGACAGAAGAAACATAATTTTAGAAGTGAATACTTCAAAGTGGAGTTTTAGTTTCAATAATTTTCATGAAACACTGTGTTTGTACATCACTGTTTGTACATCACTGTTTGTACATCACTGTTTGTACATCAAACACTGTACATCAAACACTGTTTGTACATCAAACACTGTTTGTACATCACTGTTTGTACATCAAACACTGTTTGTACATCAAACACTGTTTGTACATCACTGTTTGTACATCACTGTTTGTACATCACTGTTTGTACATCAAACACCGTGTTTGTACATCACTGTTTGTACATCAAACACCGTGTTTGTACATAAGACATTGTGTTTGTACATCAAACACTGTGTTTGTACATCAAACACTGTGTTTGTACATCAAACACTGTGTTTGTACATCAAACACTGTGTTTGTACATCAAACACTGTGTTTGTACATCAAACACTGTGTTTGTACATCAAACACTGTGTTTGTACATCAAACACTGTGTTTGTACATCAAACACTGTGTTTGTACATCAAACACTGTTTGTACATCAAACACTGTTTGTACATCAAACACCGTGATTGTTCATCAGACACTGCGTTTGTACATCAGACACTGCGTTTTTACATCAGACATTATGTATGTACATCAGATAGTGTGTTTGTATATCAGACACTGTGTTTGTACATCAGACACTGTGTTTGTACATCAGACACTGTTTGTTCATCAAACACTGCGTTTGTACATCAAACACTGTGTTCTATAAAGAAGGAATAAAGTATAATCCATAATTTTTATTCAGAAAATGTTCTTTATTTTCATTAAATCTTCATAGAAGAGCCATAAAAATTTATTTTTTCATTAAATTTTCATAGATCCATAATTTTTTTTCTTTAAATCTTCATAGATCTATAAAAATAATCCTTTTTTTTAATCTTCATAGTTGACCAATAAAAATATCTTTTTTATTAAATATTCTTAGAAGATCGTGGAAAAATCAATTAATTTTCAAAGAAGGTCCGAAAAAATCTAATCTCTCATTAAATCTTCAAAGAAGATCCATAAAGCTTACGTGATCATAATTCTCGGGTAGTTCTCAAAAGACTTTCTGAGACACTCTTCAATACACACTCCAACTGAAAACACGTCAGTCTTTCTACATAAGCTACACACGAGCCCATCTACCAAAAGAAAATAATTTTATTATAAGTTCCAAATCTCCTTAAAGTGGGTTTTACTGATCAGTATTAAAATTATAAAGAATCTCCAAAACCACAGCGTAGGAAGAAACAGCCAAGATTCAGTGAGATTTCATTATCCCTAAAGTAGTGATCCTCACATAATACTTATTTCTAATACACATAATATTAGTGACTTCAATGCCACTCAAAGTACTAATCCATCCATTCTCACCCCATTCAGAGATTTCGTTACTCATTGTACCTCAAATACTTATACATTAGGTTCAAGGTCCTTAATAAGGTAATCAATGTCTGTGAACAATCTACTCGAAACTTGTTTCCAATACATAATACACCAGATCATCAGACTATTCCATAATTCTTAATCGTGTATCCATATCAATATAAGGGTTCAATATCTGCAATTTTATCACATTTCATATAATTTATCAAGTCACTAAATCCTTCCATATTTTTCCACTCACACCTCTCTGTCTATATTACACGTTGAACCCAGATTAAGTCTCAGCTGATACAAAAACGAACTGATGGAAGTTTATTATAAAGATATTTACACTTAAACTTGGATTATTTAATTTCTTCACACATCTTCAAAAGTTTTTTTTCCCCATGTTTAAGTAAAATAACGTTTACAGATAAACGTATCTTCATTTACGTCTTAGAGACTGATGTGTTTCCAGTTGGAGTGTGTATTGAAGAATGTTCCTGGGAGACTCTCAGAGAAAAGTATTTAGAAGAACTGAGAATAAAGACCATGTAACCTTTAAGAATCTTCTATGAAGATTTAATGTAAAAAAACCAAATTATGGATTGTCTATGAAGGTTAATTAAAAAAAAAGAATTTTTGTGGATCTTCTATGAAGATTTAATGATTTTTTTTTATCTTCTAAAAGATTTACTGAATTGATTTTTATGTATTTTCAATGAAGGTTATTGAGAAAAAGGATTTTTATGGATCTTCTAAGAACAGTTAAGGAAAAATAAGTTTTTTTTTATGGAATTTCTATGAAAATTTAATGAAAAATAAAGAACATTTACAAATTAGGGATTTTATTTCAATCCCTCTTTGTAGAACACACAATGTTTGATGTGAAAACGCAGTTTGTTTCATGAAAATGTATCCATGATTAAACCTAAACTTCCATTTTGAATGATCATTCACTTCTAAATTTATGTTTATTTCTGGCTACCCATGAGTCAGGTTTTGTGAGACATCATTAGTGTGTGAGTACTCACTTAACTGTGGTTGCAAGGGTCGAGTCACAGCTCCTGGCTCCGCCTCTTCACTGGTCGCTACTAGGTCACTCTTCCTGCCCCACGAGCTTTATCATACTTCTTCTTAAAGCTATGTATGGCTCCTGAATCCACTACATCAGTTCCCAGACTATTCCACTTCCTGACAGCTCTGTGACTGAAGAAATACTTCCTAACATCCCTGTGAGTCATCGGAGTTTTCAACTTCCAACTGTGACCCCTTGTCCCTGTGTCCCATCTCTGGAACATCCTGTCTCTGTCCACCCTGTCGATTCGACCCCACGAACATTGTCCCGCCTCAAGAGGCCAAACATTGTACATGTCGCCCTACCCTCTGAACCATCGATTCTACAAACAACATGAGCCTAGCGCACTAGACTTGTTTCATGTTGCGAGGACACTCGTGGCAGATGTATGCTCAAGGATTAATTTCAGCCTCCTCCTGTTTGGAGTCGAATCCTAGCTTGCCGCAGTTTGGTAAATTATTAAAAAAACTTTTTCGTGGTTTCATTATTATATAGACTGCTTGTGGAGGCGGGTATTCAAACAGGAGGAGGCTGAAATTAATCCTTGAGCATTCATCTGCCACGAGTGTCCTCGCAACATGAAAAAGTCTAGTGCGCTAGGCTCATGTTTGTAGGATCGATGGCACAGATTGTAGGGCGACATGTACAATGTTTGGCCTCTTGAGGCGGGATAATGTTCGTGGGTCGAATCCTGGCCTTCAGCAGTTTGGTAAATGAGATTATATATATATATATATATATATATATATATATATATATATATATATATATATATATATATATATGATGGGGTCCACCTCTGGTAAAAATATTTCTATAAATACAACTTAAATGTTATAAAACTTAGCCACAAAAGTCACATGCCTAATAAAAGCTAACATAAACATTTAATATATATCCTGTAATAAAAATAAATATAAACAGATATAACTTAAAGTGCTAAACACTGCATTCGATTGTCAGAAACGTTAAGACTTTTCTCTTACATCAAAATATACATTTTGTTTATTGTAAAATATGTGAATGGTGTCCTACCGGTGTAGGCCTCCTCTTGCTTGGCTCTTGCGGCGGGAGAGAGCTGCTCCTGACTGTCGTTACAGTGGTTCTGTATTTCAGCCAAGGAACGAGAGTATGTGAGTCCTGTACTCCTAGCAACCTCTCCAGGAGGAGCAGCCTCGCCCTTCATGAAACGCGTGCGTCTTAGGAGAGAAATCACTACCATTAATAATAATAATAATAATAATAATAATAATAATAATAATGAAGAAGAAGAAAACAATAATCTTCATCTCTACAAGTATATGATGCAACAATTGCAGATCAAGTTGACATCACTTGCATACTATATAGAAAGCCACTGCTTATGTAGAGCATTTATGGCAACTTAGGTTAATCTTGTCTCCCAGGATGCCACCCACTAACACTCAGGTACCTAACTAACACTCAGGTCATCTAACACTCAGGTACCTACTTACTGCTAGGTGATTAGGAACAGCTGGTGTAAGGAAACATGCTTCTGTGCCAGGATCAATCCTCGAACCGTCAGTGTGGATGCTGAGGACGCTATCAACCAACCGTCAGTGTGGATGCTGAGGACGCTATCAACCAACCGTCAATGTGGATGCTGAGGACGCTATCAACCAACCGTCAGTGGGGATGCTGAGGACGCTATCAACCAACCGTCAGTGTGGATGCTGAGGACGCTATCAACCAACCATCAGTGTGGATGCTGAGGACGCTATCAACCAACCACGAGCACCCGTAATGAGAAATACAAGACCAAGCGTGTGTGATAAGAGACGAATGACATGAAAATGAAAGATAGGATAACAGGGAGAGTAAGAAATAAAACTCATGATTTTAGAATGAACTGGTACCTTCGTAGGGAACAGGATGCGTGAAGAGCAAAACTCTGAGAATATATTATGAGGAACTTCATGAGCCTAAATGTGAAGTAAATGAAGAGTAAAGGAAGAAAAGACGAATCAGGGAGACTCGTATGTTACTGTAAAACTCGAGTATAAAGAACCACTGTGAGCCAGTGATTTGATTACCTGCTGGAAACTGAGATGGGGAGAGAAATGGAGAGAGAAGTGAAAACCGGACTACAAAATGGAAGATTATGATGGAACGATAATTTTCTTTGAGGGAATCTGATGGGAAAGAAAACTAACACGTAAAACGATATATGAAATGCCTGATATACTAGACGAAATGTGAAAGATATCAACGGAGAAATTCCTACCAAGAACGAGAAGAGAGAGAGAGGAAAACAAAGAGCCAGGAATAAGAAGCAAGGATAATGACCAAAACGGCAAGGGAAAGATACGAGGATGGGGAAGGAGGAAAACACTCAGAAATGAGTAGAAGTGCTTGAAAAGATTAAGCCAGAATATAATGGAAGGAAATCTAGAAAAGATAGTCCATCAAATGATAAATAAAAAAGAAACCCTTTCAAAGTCCCATCAGAAGGAAGGACTAAGTGATATGGATAAAATAGGAGGAAATGAAACTTACAAATAATCATGAAGAAGTATGGAGGATCTAAGCACAAGGCTAAAGTTAGCATTTACAGTAAATCATTCGTACTGTGAAGGACTAGAGGAAGAAACCATTAAATTTACCTAACAAAGCACAAGCAACTGTTGAGACGTCAGTATGGCTACTGAAAGGAAGACCAGACATATTGATTGTCCCCAAATCAAGACTTTAAAAGAGATTTGCAACCTTCTTCTTGTGGTTAGAGAGATTCAGTACCCAGAAAATCTGGACGAAAAAATGTATTTTGATAAATAATCTGAAAATACTAACAACATCAAAAGGAGAAACGAAGACTAGCTGGCCGGGAGGAGGGGAGAGGACAACAATTATTTGGACACAGACAAAAGCTAAAAGAACAGACGAGTTACAATGTGATTCTATATAAAAATGCTCTAGAGGAAGAGGTCTTGTTGGCTCCTTAAATAATAATAATAATAATAATAATAATAATAATAATAATTTTTTTCTACAAGTACATGCACAATGTATACAGGACTAGCTGACATCACTGACATACTACTAAATAAAGTCCCTCATTATGCAGAGCATTTCGGGCAAATTAGGTCAATTTTGTCCCCAGGATGCGACCCACACCAGTCGACTAACACCCTCGTACCTATTTTTCTGCTAGGTGAACCGGGACAACAGGTGTCTTAAGGAAGCACGTCCTAATGTTTCCAACCGTACCGGGGATCGAACCACGGACAACAGTGTGTGAGCTGAGTGCGCTAGGAATCGAACTACAGCCATCAGAGCAGGCGTGTCACATTCCGATAGTTTACAGACGAGTATATATTGTTCCAGCCAAGCGGAGTCAGCGGGGTTAATGGTAGTGTGCTCAACCCATGTAAATACACTTGGGAACAGACACTCATCGCAACATAACTAGAGTCACCACATCTTAAACAAAGTCACCAGACAGACAGGTAGGTTCACCAGGACATCCTGGCCCGGATCTTCTCCATGTGGTGACCCGGCCAATCAAAGTCACCACTACATGATCACAGTCACCACTACGTGATCACAGTCACCACTACGTGATCACAGTCACCACTACGTGATCACAGTCACCACTACATGATCACAGTCACCACTACATGATCACAGTCACCACCATGGGATAGACTCAGAAGTGTCTCTATTCGCGGATGATGTGAAAATAATGAGGAGAATCACATCGGAAGAGGACCTGGCAGGGCTGCAAACAGACCTGGACAAGCTCGACATCTGGTCTAGCAGTTGGCAGTTGAGGATCGGAGAAGGGCAAAGAAGACCGCTGACAGAGTACAAGCTAGGCGGACAAAGGCTACAAACCTCGGCAAAGGAGAAAGACCTTGGAGTGAGTATAACGCCTAGCACGTCTCCGGAGGCACACATCAACCAGATAACTGCGGCAGCATATGGGCGTCTGGCAAACCTTAGATTAGCGTTCCGTTACCTTAACAAGGAATCGTTCAAGACACTGTATACCGTGTACGTCAGGCCCATACTAGAATATGCAGCACCAGTCTGGAACCCACACCTGGTCAAGCACGTAAGGAAACTAGAGAAAGTGCAAAGGTTTGCGACAAGGTTAGTTCCACAACTCAGGGGTCTGTCTTATGAAGAAAGGTTGAGGGAAATAGGACTAACAACACTGGAGGAAAGAAGGGTCAGAGGAGACATGATAACGACATACAAAATACTGCGGGGAATTGACAAGGTAGATAGTGACAGGTTGTTTCAGAGAGGGAACACAGAAACAAGGGGACACAACTGGAAGCTGAAGACTCAGATGAGTCAAAGGGATGTCAGGAAACATTTCTTCAGCCACAGAGTAGTCAGGAAGTGGAATGGACTAGAGAAAGATATAGTGGAGGCAGGAACCATACATAGTTTTAAGACAAGGTATGATAAAGTTCATGGAGCAGGGAGAGCAGAGACCCAGTAGCAGACAGCGAAGAGGCGGGGCCAGGAGCTGAGTATCGACCCCTGCAACCACAATTAGGTGAGTACAATTAGGTGAGTACAGTCACCACTACATGATCACAGTCACCACTACATGATCACAGTCACCACTACGTGATCACAGTCACTACTACATGATCACAGTCACCACTACGTGATCACAGTCACCACTACGTGATCACAGTCACCACTACATGATCACAGTCACCACTACATGATCACAGTCACTACTACATGATCACAGTCACCACTACATGATCACAGTCACCACTACGTATCAAAGTCACCACTATAGATCACAGTCACCACTACATGATCACAGTCACTACTACTAATCACAGTCACTACTACATGATCACAGTCACCACTACATGATCACAGTCACCACTACATGATCACAGTCACCACTACATGATCACAGTCACCACTACATGATCACAGTCACTACTACATGATCACAGTCACTACTACATGATCACAGTCACCACTACATGATCACAGTCACCACTACATGATCACAGTCACTACTACATGATCACAGTCACTACTACGTGATCACAGTCACCACTACATGATCACAGTCACTACTACATGATCACAGTCACCACTACGTGATCACAGTCACCACTACGTGATCACAGTCACTACTACATGATCACAGTCACTACTACATGATCACAGTCACTACTACATGATCACAGTCACTACTACATGATCACAGTCACCACTACATGATCACAGTCACTACTACATGATCACAGTCACCACTACATGATCACAGTCACCACTACATGATCACAGTCACTACTACATGATCACAGTCACCACTACGTGATCACAGTCACCACTACATGATCACAGTCACCACTACGTGATCATAGACACCACTACATGATCACAGTCACCACTACGTGATCACAGTCACCACTACATGATCACAGTCACTACTACATGATCACAGTCACTACTACATGATCACAGTCACTACTACATGATCACAGTCACTACTACATGATCACAGTCACTACTACATGATCACAGTCACTACTACATGATCACAGTCACTACTACATGATCACAGTCACCACTACATGATCACAGTCACTACTACATGATCACAGTCACTACTACATGATCACAGTCACCACTACATGATCACAGTCACTACTACATGATCACAGTCACCACTACATGATCACAGTCACCACTACATGATCACAGTCACCACTACATGATCATAGACACCACTACATGATCACAGTCACTACTACATGATCACAGTCACCACTACATGATCACAGTCACTACTACATGATCACAGTCACCACTACATGATCACAGTCACCACTACATGATCACAGTCACTACTACATGATCACAGTCACCACTACATGATCACAGTCACTACTACATGATCACAGTCACTACTACATGATCACAGTCACTACTACATGATCACAGTCACTACTACGTGATCACAGTCACCACTACATGATCACAGTCACCACTACGTGATCACAGTCACTACTACATGATCACAGTCACTACTACATGATCACAGTCACCACTACATGATCACAGTCACCACACCATGATCACAGTCACCACTACATGATCACAGTCACCACTACATGATCACAGTCACCACTACATGATCACAGTCACCACTACATGATCACAGTCACTACTACATGATCACAGTCACCACTACATGATCACAGTCACTACTACATGATCACAGTCACCACTACATGATCACAGTCACCACTATATGATCACAGTCACTACTACATGATCACAGTCACCACTACATGATCACAGTCACCACTACATGATCACAGACACCACTACATGATCACAGTCACCACTACATGATCACAGTCACTACTACATGATCACAGTCACTACTATATGATCACAGTCACCACTACATGATCATAGACACCACTACATGATCACAGTCACCACTACATGATCATAGTCACCACTACATGATCACAGTCACCACTATATGATCACAGTCACCACTATATGATCACAGTCACCACTACATGATCACAGTCACCACTACATGATCACAGTCACCACTACATGATCACAGTCACCACTATAGGAGGAGGAGGTGAAGCAGTTACTCAGTGACCTCGATACCTCAAAGGCGATGGGTCCGGACAATATCTCCCCGTGGGTTCTTCGGGAAGGAGCTGAGGTACTGAGTGTGCCACTTACCATAATATTCAACACATCCCTTGAAAATGGGCAGATACCTGAGGTATGGAGAAGGCCAATGTAGTCCCCATCTTTAAAAAAGGAGACAGAAAAGAGGCACTAAACTACAGACCGGTGTCACTTACATGTATAGTGTGCAAAGTCCTGGAGAAAATCATCAGGAAAAGAATGGTGGAGCACCTCGAGCTGAACAGGATAATAAACACCAGACAGCACGGATTACGGGAGGGCAAATCCTGTGTAACAAACCTCCTAGAGTTCTATGATAAAGTAACAGAGGTAAGGCAAGAGAGAGAAGGGTGGGTTGATTGCATTTTCCTGGACTGCAGGAAGGCCTTCGACACAGTTCCTCACATGAGATTAGTAAAGAATTTGGAAGAACAAGCATGTATAACAGGAAGGGCACTGGAATGGATCAGGGAATACCCACGGGGAGGCAACAACGGGTCATGGTGCGTGATGAGGTATCACAGTGGCGCCTGTGACGAGCGGCGTACCGCAGGGGTCAGTCCTAGGACCAGTGTTATTCTTGGTATATGTAAACGACATGACGGATGGGATAGACTCAGAAGTGTCTCTGTTCGCAGATGATGTGAAATTAATGAAGAGAATCACATCGGAAGAGGACCAAGCAGGACTTCAAACAGACTTGGACAAGCTTGACATCTGGTCTAGCAACTGGCTTCTCGAATTCAATCCCACCAAATGCAAAGTCATGAAGATCGGAGAAGGACAAAGAAGACCGCTGACAGAGTACAGGCTAGGTGGACAAGGGCTACAAACCTCGGCAAAGGAGAAAGACCTTGGGGTGAGTATAACGCCAAGTACATCTCCGGAGGCACACATCAACCAGATAACTGCGGCGGCATATGGGCGACTGGCAAACCTAAGATTAGCGTTCCGTTACCTAAACAAGGAATCGTTCAAGACACTGTACACCGTGTACGTCAGGCCCATACTAGAATATGCAGCACCAGTCTGGAACCCACACCTGGTCAAGCACGTAAAGAAACTAGAGAAAGTGCAAAGGTTTGCGACAAGGCTAGTTCCACAACTCAGGGGTCTGTCCTATGAAGAAAGGTTGAGGGAAATAGGACTAACAACACTGGAGGAAAGAAAGGTCAGAGGAGACATGATAACGACATACAAAATACTGCGGGGAATCGACAAGGTAGACAGGGACAGGATGTTCCAGAGAGGGAACACAGAAACAAGGGGACACAACTTGAAGCTGAAGACTCAGATGAGTCAAAGGGATGTTAGGAAGCATTTCTTCAGCCACAGAGTAGTCAGGAAGTGGAATAGTCTAGAGAAAGATACAGTGGAGGCAGGAACCATACATAGTTTTAAGACGAGGTATGATAGAGCTCATGGAGCAGGGAGAGCAGAGACCCAGTAGCGGACAGCGAAGAGGCGGGGCCAGGAGCTGAGTCTCGACCCCTGCAACCACAATTAGGTGAGTACAATTAGGTGAGTACAGTCACCACTACATGATCACAGTCACCACTATATGATCACAGTCACCACTACATGATCACAGTCACCACTATATGATCACAGTCACCACTACGTGATCACAGTCACCACTACATGATCACAGTCACCACTATATGATCACAGTCACCACTACATGATCACAGTCACCACTACATGATCACAGTCACCACTATATGATCACAGTCATTACTACATGATCACAGTCACCACTATATGATCACAGTCACCACTACATGATCACAGTCACCACTATATGATCACAGTCACCACTATATGATCACAGTCACCACTACATGATCACAGTCACTACTACATGATCATAGACACCACTACGTGATCACAGTCACCACTACATGATCACAGTCACCACTATATGATCACAGTCACCACTACGTGATCACAGTCACCACTACATGATCACAGTCACCACTATATGATCACAGTCACCACTATATGATCACAGTCACCACTACGTGATCACAGTCACCACTACATGATCATAGACACCACTGTATGATCACAGTCACCACTATATGATCACAGTCACCACTACATGATCACAGTCACCACTACATGATCACAGTCACCACTACATGATCACAGTCACCACTACATGATCACAGTCACCACTACATGATCACAGTCACCACTACATGATCACAGTCACCACTACATGATCACAGTCACTACTACATGATCATAGACACCACTACATGATCACAGTCACCACTACATGATCACAGTCACCACTATGACTCGACCCCTGCAACCACAAATAGGTGAGTACAGTACCCTACCCATTCCTGTACCTACCACTATCTCTCTTTCCTCTCTGTCTTCCCTTTCTCTTCCTCTCTCTCCCTCCCCCATTCCCCCTCTCTCTTCCCTCCCATCCCCCCTTTCTCTCCCTCTATTCCCTTCCCCACTCTTTCTCCCATCACTCTCCCTGTCCCCCTCCCTCCCTCTCCCCATCTAATCATCCTTTGCCCCTTATCCTCCCTCCTCTCCCAGAGCCCCCAGCAACCAACCTTCCTCCCACTCTCAGGACTCCCTCGCACCCACCCTCTCTCCCTCTCCCAGGACCCCAACAATCCCTTTTCTAACCAAACCATACCACGGGTGGGGAACCCAGTCTGTCTCAAAATCCAGACCGTCGCGTAAGCCACTGGGCCCTTAGCTTCAATAAGATTCATCCAACTAGGTATCTAGTTGGATGAATCTTAACTAGCTGGCCTAGTGCTACGCGACGGTCTGGGTTTGAGACTCTGTGACCGCGGGTTAACCCACCCGTGGTATGTTGTTTCAATCGTGTCATTACGATTTCGTGAGTCATGTTGACGGCTTTGAGGGGGACTTGAGCTAGAGTTCGTCACGGCCATACTAGCGGGAGATTCGTCTGTAAAAACTTGCATTTGTGGACACAGTGGTGCCTATGCTAACCTTCCTATGGTGTAGAAATATACCTAGTTGGATGAATCTTATTGAAGCTAGCTGGCCTAGTGGCTTACGCGACGGTCTGGAGTTTTGAGACTCTGTGACCGTGGGTTCGAACCCCACCCGTGGTATGGTTTGTTTGCAATCGTGTCATTACGATTTCGTGAGTAATCCCTTTTCTCTTCCTGATCCCCCCAGCACCCGCCCTCCATCCGTCTCCCAGGGCCCCCTCTAGCAGCCATCCTCCCTCTTTCCCAGGGCCCCCTCCAGCACGCACCCTCTGTCTCTCTCCCAGGTCTTCCCTTAGCACCACTCAAACCCACCCTAGCTTTCTACCTCTTCTGATCTTCCTCACCCTCTCTCACTGCCTCTCTCTTCCTCTATCCCTCTTTCTCTCCACCTCTCCCTCTCTTTCTCTCTACCTCTCCTTTCTCCACCTCTCCCTCTCTTTCTCTCCACCTCTCCCTCTTTCTCTCCACCTCTCCCTCTCTTTCTCTCCACCTCTCCCTCTTTTCTCTCCACCTCTCCCTCTCTTTCTCTCCACCTCTCCCTCTCTTTCTCTCCACCTCTCCTCTCTCTCCACCTCTCCTCTCTCTCCACCTCTCCCTCTCTTTCTCTCCACCTCTCCCTCTCTTTCTCTCCACCTCTCCCTCTCTTTCTCTCCACCTCTCCCTCTCTTTCTCTCCACCTCTCCCTCTCTTTCTCTCCACCTCTCCCTCTCTTTCTCTCCACCTCTCCCTCTCTTTCTCTCCACCTCTCCTCTCTTTCTCTCCACCTCTCCCTCTCTTTCTCTCCACCTCTCCCTCTCTTTCTCTCCACCTCTCCTCTCTTTCTCTCCCTCTCTTTCTCTCCACCTCTCCCTCTCTTTCTATCCACCTCTCCCTCTTTCTCTCCCTCTTCTCTCCACCTCTCCCTCTCTTTCTCTCCACCTCCTCTCTTTCTCTCCACCTCCCTCTCTTTCTTCCACCTCTCCTCTCTTTCTCTCCACTTCCTCTCTCCACCTCTCCCTCTCTTTCTCTCCACCTCTCCCTCTCTTTCTCTACCTCTCTCCTTCTCACCTCTCCCTCTCTTTCTCTCCACCTCTCCCTCTCTTTCTCTCCACCTCCCCCTCTTTCTCTCCACCTCTCCCTCTCTTTCTCTCCACCTCTCCTCTCTTTCTCTCCACCTCTCCCTCTCTTTCTCTCCACCTCTCCCTCTCTTTCTCTCCACCTCTCCCTCTCTTTCTCTCCACCTCTCCCTCTCTTTCTCTCCACCTCTCCCTCTCTTTCTCTCCACCTCTCCCTCTCTTTCTCTCCACCTCTCCCTCTCGTTCTCTCCACCTCTCCCTCTCTTTCTCTCCACCTCTCCCTCTCTTTCTCTCCACCTCTCCCTCTCTTTCTCTCCACCTCTCCCTCTCTTTCTCTCCACCTCTCCCTCTCTTTCTCTCCACCTCTCTCTCTACCACTCTCTTCCTGTCTCGCACACACACACACACAAAAACACACACACAAACACACTCACAAAAACACTCATGCACACACATACGCACACATATAAAAAGAACACACACACAAACTACAAAACTTAACCCACTAAAAAAATGGGGGCTCAGAGGGGAAGTCGAAGGCTCAGGGGAATCAGAGGAAGATGTTCCTGGTAAGGAAGAATAGATGGAAGAGCAATGTAAAAGGATAGAGCAAGAGTGGAAGAGCAAACCAGGTTAGCTTTCTTTGAAAATTGAGAAGAGGATGGAGGCAGAGAAGAAATGGGAGTCATAAATTGAAGCCACAGAAGCCAGGATACATGCCTTAGAATATGAGGTAAATTTGCTGAAGCGAGTTACAGGGCTATTGCTCAGAAGAAACATGTTACTGAAGTAGGTACACCCCTATTAAACGAAGAGCCCAACGGAAAACAAGGAGACACGACTTACACCAAGGCCCTATTAATTCACAAAGCAAGTCCAAGAAATGTAGAGGGAGAGCTGTTAGCAACAGGGATAGCAGTGAGGGGGGGGGGGGGAGAAAGTAGAGAAGGTGACAGGTCCCATATAGAGGCACGACCATGCCACCAAGGGTTACACAAAAAAATAAGGGAGACAATGGCTATGTACAAGCAAGACCCAGAGACAGAGGAAAAGGCAATGAGAGGAGGAGAGAGAGAAGTCAGTGTTTATTCTTAGGCTTCAGGAGAGCAAAGGGAGGACACATTAAGAAAGATAGCAGAAAGAAAAACACGAGATTAAAAATATAATCAAATAGGCGAGGAGAACATGACTAAGATAGTAAATTTTCAAAGAATGGGAGGGTACTTGAAGAGGAGAAATCAGCTGCTTAAACTGATTTTCAAGACAGAAATGGTGAGCTGCAGGATCCTGCAAGAGAAACCATGGCTGACGGAATCATCAACATAAAAGAGGGTGTTCATAGACCCCAACAGAACAAGAACAGAACAACAGTAGCTGAGGGAGAAGACAAATAAACGAAAGTGGCTAGGAAGAGAGACACGGTCAGTCAGCAGAGGACAACCAGAGCCGGGCAGAGCAACAAGCGCAAGCACACACAGAACCACCATCAGAATTCCAAAGCCAAACACGCTATCCCAACACAAATCACAATCCACACTTAGAGCCCCCACCCCACACTATACTGTAGAATCCCACAGCACAACCCCACCCCCACAGACCCCACAGAAAAGTGTTGGGGAGGAAATGGAAAGTACACCAACGCTGATGGAATAATGAATAAGTGGGAGGAGTGGCCTGAAAGAATCAAAGCGGCATCATCGGACATCATCGCTCTCACCAAAATCAAGCTCAAAGGAATGATAACACATGCCATCTTTCCAATGAGATATCAGATCTCGAGGAAAGACAGAGGGAACAGAGGGGGTGAAGGAGTGGCACTGCTCATCAAAAACCAATGGGATTTTGATGAGCTGGAGAGAGGAGACAGAGGAGAAGCAACAGGGTACATAATAGGAACACTTCAGTCTGGAGGTCCTAAGGTGGTAATTGTAGTGATGTATAACCCACCCAAGAACAGCAGGAGGCCAAGGCAAGAATATAATAAGAGTAACAGTGCAATGGTTGATACACTGGCTGAAGTGGCCAGAAGGGCTCATGCGAGCAGGGGAAAGCTACTGATTGTGAATGACTTTAATCACTAAGAAAATGACAGAGAACCGGGAGCTTAGATGGAGGTGGTACTGGAAAACCTCATGTACCAACACGTAAGGGACACTACCAGAGAGAGAGGAGAGGACAAACCAGCAAGACTAGACCTAGTATTCACCTTGAGTAGTGCAGATCATATATCATCGTATATGAAAGACCCCTCGGGGCCAGTGACCACGTGGTTCTGAGCATCGAATACTTAGCAGAGTTACAAGTGGAGAGGGAAGCAGGAAGGGCATGATGGATGAAGCCAAGCTATAAAAGAGGGGACTACACAGGTATGAAGAATTTCCTGCACTAGGGTCAGTGGAACAGAGCACTGGCAGGGAAGTCAGTAAATGAGATGATGGAATATTTGACAACAATATGCAAGGAAGCTGAGGAGAGGTTTGTACTCAAGGGCAACAGAAATAACGAGGCCAGGACGAGCCTTTGGTTCACCCAAAGGTGTAGATAGGCCAAAACCAATTGTGCTAGAGAATGGAAGAAGTATAGAAGGCAAAGGACCCAGAAGAAGTCAAGGACCAGGTAATCAGGCTGAAAAAGGAAGGAGGGAAAATCACATGAAACGACCGAGAAGTAGGTGAGGAACTCAACATGAGTCAAAGAAGGGACTCCAGAAAGACGGAGAGGTGGGGTACACCATCAAGTGTTGGACATAATATATACAACCGAGGCTGCTAAGCGAGCTAGATACCTCAAAGGCAATGGAGCCGGATAATATCTATCCATGGGTCCTGAGAGAGGGAGCAGAGGCACTATGTGTACCACTAACAACAATCTTGAACACGTCTATCGAAATTGGGCAACTCCCAATTTTTAAAAAAAAAAAAGGAGACACACTCAACATTAAACTACAGACCAGTGTCACTGACATGTATGCAAAATCACGGAGAAGATTATCAGGAGGAGAGAGGTGGAGCACCTAGAAAGGAATGAGCTTAACAAGGACAGCCAGCATGGATTCAGGGATGGGAAATCCTGTGTCACAAACCTACTGGAGTTCTATGACAAAGTGACAGCAGGAAGACAAGAGAAAGAGAGAGAGAGGGGTGTGTAGACAGTAAGAAGGCTTTTGACACAGTTCCACACAAGCGATTAGTGCAAAAGCTGGAGGACCAGGCAGGTATAACAAGAAAGGCACTGCAGTGGATCAGATAATACCTGGCGGGAATGCATCAGCGAGTCATTGTAAGTGACGAGGTGTCAGAGTGGGCGCCTATGATGAGCGGGGTCCCACAGGGTTCACTCTTAGGACCGGTGCTGTCCTATTCCTTCCATCATGTCATTCACATGATGGAAGGAATAGACTCAGGAGTGTCCCTGTTTGCAAATGATGTGTTCACACTACAATATTCACAGTACAGGGTTCAACGTGCAGTGTTCATACAGTCCCTATCCTACTATTATGTTCACACAGACTTACTGTGTTCTTAACATAGCATTCTTGTTGCTGTATTAACAATACAGTCCTTACAGTAATGTTTACAGAAAAGTGCTCACAATATTGTGTACAGTGTTCATCTGCGTATCATTATTTTGTAAACGTTTTCAATTCATTGGCTTTATCATTACTAGACAGAAACGTAAGACTGTGGAAAGGGAGGCAATCAGTCCCCTAGCCTGGCAGAATTATACAAAGATTACAGAAGATAATCAATCCCTCAGCTTAGTAGGTGATGAGCACCGTAGTTTTGATGAGTCTGAAGCACAGGCAGGAAAGATGGGGCTTAAATACTGGAGTGAGATGAGGTGCAGCAGATGAGCGCAGTGTCTCTGGTAGGCGGGCCCGCCAATGGAAGTTGATCATGACCGAGTTGGTTCAGAAGTTATCAAGCAGGTTGTGTAGTAGACGTCCTCTGTACCAAGATTCCATAATGTTGCTGAGTCTGACAACTAGTAAACCAATGGTATGTAGACGTTTCGCCATCCAGTGGTTTTACTAATACAGTACACGGACTAGAAGTGGAGATAAGTCCCTCAGCCTCGCAGAATTTTATACAGAAGACAAAGAGGAGGTACTCAGTCCCCTTCATCTGCTGCACCTCATCTGCTGCACCTCATCTGCTGCACCTCATCTGCTGCACCTCATCTGCTGCACCTCATCTGCTGCACCTCATCTGCTGCACCTCATCTGCTGCACCTCATCTGCTGCACCTCATCTGGCTCCAGTATACAAGCTCCCATTTTCTTGACTGTGCCTCAGAATCATCAAGACTACGGTGCTCATCACCTGCTCCTAGGATGAGGGACTGATAGCCTCATTTTCTCTTGTATTCTGTATGTAATTCAGCGAGACTGAGGGACTGATTATCTCCTTTTCTATAGTCTTCTGCTTTTGTCACTGTTTTTATACTGATAAAAACCACTGGTTGGCGAAAGTCTACAAAATAAAGACGCCCAGATGTTAAATGTGTCTGATTTATCATCCTGACGGTATTGTATTCTACAATATTCACTGAACACCTAATATTGTACACTCGAAGAGTTCACAGAATTGTGTTCATTGCTTGCACAGAAGTGTTCGCATTTCAGTTATCTCAAAAAAGTGTTCTCAACACACTGTTCTCACTAAAATGTTCAGTATACAGTACTCATAATAGTGTATTCATATTACAGTATACTACAATATTCATATAAGATGTTCTAAACACAGTGTACAACATCTTATGTGTGTGTTATTTGTGAATTGTCCCAGTCATGGTACTGTGCCCTTTTGTTCTTCAAGATGTTCAGCTACAGTGTTCAAGCTACTGTTCGTGCGATAGTGTTCAGGACAATGTGATCACAATCACAAAGTCACACTATATTATTTACTAAACTGTAATAAACAATTACAGTGATGAGACGATACCAAAAAAATTTGTCCATACCAATATTTTTGGCACTTCGTTAGTATTTATACTTGTAGATGAATGGTTCAGAGAACCGACAAGTCATCGACTCCAGGCCGAGGGACTGATTACCTCAAAACTCCTCCTCTCCTTACACCTTTCTACTTTGTATTGGACTGATGAAGCCACTGTGTGGCGAAACGTTTCCTCAATAAAGATACCCAAATGTTGCATATGTGTCTAATTTATAGATTTATACTTATTTTTCCCAGGTTACGTGTTCACACTTCAACATGAACACAATATTTAAAACACGTTGCATTTTTAATATCTTGGTGATCACATTTCATTGTTCATTGTTCTCGCTGTAGTGAACAGTTCCAGGACTTCAGTGTTTACAAAACAGTCGCCAGTGTTCACACTACAGTGTAGTGTTTAAACAATAGTTTACAGTCTTCCAACTACAGCATGCAGTGTTCACAATACAGTGTACAGTGTTCACACTAAGGTGTACATTGTTCACACTGAAGTACTAATATAGCAGTGTACATAGTCAATTCAACAGCGTGCAGTGTTCACACTACAATATTCTCGCAACAGCATGCACACTACAGTGTACACATTGTGGTGTCTACACTGATAAGAGTGTTCACACTACACTGTACAATGCTCGCACTACAGTGTACAGTGTTCGCACTACAGATCTCGCATTTCAGAGTTCACTCTACATAGTTCATACCGCAGTGTTCACACTGCAATATTCACATTAGTATCCTGATAATGTTCACTCTAAAGTGTTCGCATTAGTGTTCACACCACTTTGTCCATACTACGGTGTTCACAAGAAAGTTCTCACACTATATCGGTCATATTATAGTGTACATACTAGTGTTCACATTAATATTTACAGTACAGTATTTACTCTACAGTGTTCGCACTATAAATTTCACACTGGAGTTCACAATACATTGTTCACGCAACAGTGTTCACATTAGTGTTGACATATGGTTGTTCACACTGGCATTTACACAACAATGTTGATACTATAGTGTTCACAGTTCAATATCTACTGTTTGCAAGTCATGTCTAATACCACGGTGTTCACACTATAAAACTGATACCACGGAAGAACACTCAAAATATTGATAACATCAATTTGGTTAGGGGTAATTAATGGTAATTATTAAGCATCTTCGTTTATATTTAAGAAGAAATATTTCTGCCAAGCAACGATAACTACGATAATTGTCTACCACTATTATCGGGAAGTTTGTGAGAGTGGAAAGACTTCTCTGCTCACTACTAATCCAGTTTAGAGAGGTGGAATTTCAATTTGAAATTCTTTTCTGGGTAATTTTCGTCCCAGAGACTAATAAAAAAAATCTTCACAATCGTTAAATAAAAATAGTAAAAATACTTAGTGATTCAGCTGGGAAAAAAATATATTTTTGATCGCTTCAGAAAATAAATATTCTTATCAGCAAAATCTGTTTGATGGCTTTTACAAAGACTTTTTTTTTTTTAACTTTTGATGTGATGGACACTTTTATAATAGTGGGTTTTCTCTGTGAGAAAAGTTCTATTAGTTTCGGAGCACCTGAATATTTGATCTTTACTCAAATGTTACATGTTAAATAGAATTAAGGGAAAGACTTGCATATGAATTTAAATTTAATTTGTTACTGAGGACGAGAAGGATCACACAGACCAGTGACAAAAACTTACCCTCTGGAGACCAGGAGACCCACACATAGAAGCAGAGCCAGAGTGCAAGCTATGCCAGACACGACTGGTGCCAAGACATGAGGGTCAAGGTAGAGTGATGCTCCCTGGCTCTCAACCACCTTGATCACAGATTCCGGCGCCAGAGTTGCTGTTAAAGGAATATAGGCAACTTCCTTACCTTAAATTATAGACATTGTATATAATGTGTTATTACAATTTCGTCATATATATATATGTCGTGCCGATTAGGTAAAACTTGCGATTTTGGCTTAAATAGCAACGCTCACCTTGCCATATAAGACAAGTGAAAATTTGTGTATGCAATAATTTCGCCAAAATCATTCTGAAAATAACGAAAAAAATATATTTCATTGTGTTTGTTTATTATTAAATTAATGTTAACGTATCTAAAATATATTTAGTTGGGTTAGGCTAAATTAAATTGCGCTTGTTGTAATAAGGTTAGGTAGGTTTTCAAAGTTTCTCATGGTACAAAATAATAAATTCTTACATTAACATAAATGAAAAAAAATATATCTTTAAACGTATAAGAGAAAATTTTAGAAAGAACTTAATTTTAGATGAGTTCTTGCTAATTGACCAGTTTTACCTAATCGGCACGACATATATATATATATAATATAGGGAGGTACCACCTCTGCAACTGTCCTGGGGATCCTCATCCTCAGAGAAAAGAATAAACTTGCTTCAGGGAAAACTTAAGGTTCTCCCTAAAGCTGTTTGAAAATTGTTTTCTCCTACCACCCCCTATATTATATATATATTTTATTTAAAGACAAAATACCACTTGAATCTTGTAAACCCTAATAGTGTTGTTTACCCCTTGTATTACTGTTCGAGAGAAATATGTATACCTTAATAACTCTAAAAATGTTACCCTGGGTTATGCAGCATTAAGTTGTATGTTCGATCTGGAGTAAAAGTTGAACCCCAGAGCTGTTTACCAACTGAGATTATACCAGGGTATTACCATTTGACTGAATATGTATACCAATTGTAGGAATATACTCACCTCTGACAAGCATTGCCATTGACTGAAATGACACTTATGTCTTTACCATTTGAGACAATTAGTTGTTTATCATTTGAGGTATCTTAGGTTAATATACCATTTTTAATAACTCTAAAATATGTGATCCAGGAGCTGGAGTCCCCAAATTTAAGAAAATCTTAGTAAAGATCGAAAATTTCAAGGGCTAACTCTAAAATGTGTGACCCAGAAGCTTGACCCTAGGGTAACCTCCAAAAAATGGAAAATCGAGGTAAAACTTGAACCGGGAGCTGGAGCTCGATCTTAACGTAACCTCCACGAGGAGTTGGAGTCCCCAAAATTCGAAAAATGGAGGTAAAATATCCAAGGAATTCGAGGGTAACTAAAAAATTCGAGAAATTTCATAAATTCGAGGTGATATATTACCTAATGATTTCGAGGGTGACCCAAAATTCAAAAATTTCAAGGAAAAAGAGGTGGGGGTTCAGGTGGGAGGTTAAAAGTCGATCCAAGGAGATGAAGTAGGGATGGAAGTGAGAGGAAACTTCGATTATTTGATAGCAAACTTGATCCGAAGAACTGGAGGACCCAAAAGTGGAAAAATCTTGGTAAAGTTGGCAACACCTCCGGAAAAATAAATGGAAAAAATGGAAACACTCCTGGAAAATCTGGCAACCACTGATGGCCCCTAGAGGGTAGGGGGCAGAGTCAGAGGGCGGGGTCAAGGGATGGAACAAAAAAAAAGTTTATAAGAAAAAGAATTGTCAAAAAATGGGGGGCGTAGCGGGGGAAGGGGGCGCGGCGGCATCTTCGACCGATCAGTCTGGCACAAAACCACCTACTCAAGGTTATATTTAAAAATGTTGATAGTTAAAAAACTTTTGCTAAAAAATTCCTCCATAAATACTGACGGTTGTGTCTACAATATTCCTAGTAAAATATGTGATAAAGTTTATAACAGTCAAACTGGTAAAAGTCTTGAACTAAGATTAAAACAATAAATACAGCATTAGAACTGGACAAGATTCTAAAGCTCTTTATAGTCATGTGAGAGATTTTACCCATCCAATTGATTTTCAAAAGGCTGAGAAAGTTGTATCAAGTCCATGGTTGACAGGAATATAATAGAATCATGTTTCATAAATACTTTAGAAAATACTAATATGAATATTGCTTTTGCGTTATAGAAATTGGATTCATTTATAATAAATAAAATTTAGGGAAGGATTTAAGATACATTACACATTTTTTTTAGGGTAGAACCTATAATATAAAAAAAAAAAAAAATACTGTATATATATATATATATATATATATATATATATATATATATATATATATATATATATATATATATATATATATATATATATATATATATATATGCAATAAGATCACAGTAAGCGGGTGATATCACAATATACAGAACCACCACTGTGAAACAATAGTGAAATTCCAAGAGCTTTCGTGATTTCTCACAACATCAAGGAATTGTAAAAATGAAAGATCCACAGACAGGCATACATGATCGAGATAACAACTCACGGTCAACTTACAATACCTGACCTTTTTTATGACGATGTAGGTAGATAGTCAAGGACCTGTCTAACACAGATTTTATTCTACCCAAGCTTTAGGATTTTAACTTGTCTAAGTTTATGAATTAACTTGTCAAAGTTTATGAATTATAAATAAATCCAATTTGTATAATCCTAAAACAATATTCACATTAATTTCAAAACTTTTTTATGAAACTTGATTATATTATATTTCTCTCGACCATGGACCAGCTTAATATAACTTTCTCAGCCATTGAAAATCAATCGGATGATTAAAATCTCTCACATGAATAAACAGAACATTAGAATCTTGTCCACTTTTAATGCTATATTTATGTTGTAATCTAAGTTCAAGACTTTTCTAAGTTTGCCCTTAATAAACTTTACCACATTTTTTTTAACAAGGAATCTTGTAGATACACGTCAGCATTTGTTGGGGAATTTTTAATCAAATTTGTTTTTCACTATCAAGATTTTGAAATACAACTTTGATAATAAAATTCTAAAGTTGAGAAGGTATATCAAGAAAGTTTTCATGGTAATTGAAAAACTTTTTTTTCGGATGAATAAGGTTCGTTGTCCTTATATAGCTAGAAAAAGTATTTCTAGCAATTTAAAAGATTTATCAATTGAGTGTTTTTGGTATTTTAGTTAATTAGATATTTCATAGATATTCAAGATTTCTTCATCTATGAACTCTAGGCTGCAAATACGCAAAGTTCCCAAAAACATCGATGAGAATACAGAAAGTTTAACTCTATTATGGTGTGAGGAATTACAGTGCATATTAGAACAGTTATTTGTTGGTTTTTCTGGCAATAACCTAGTATTTTGGAGGTGGTTAGGTGGTGGTGGTTGTGGTGGTAGTGGTAGTGATGGTAGTGGTGGTGATAGTGGTGGTTGTTGAGATTGAGGTTACTGCAGTAGTTGTGTATGTCATGTTGTAAATATGGTTGATGCTAGTGATTGTTGAGGTGATTCTGGTGATGATCATTGATGTGACATTACTTAATAGTGAACACTGATGTGACATGACTTAATAGTGAATATTGATGTGACATGACTGAACAGAGATCATTGGTATGATATGATTAAACAGTGAGCATTGATGAAACATGACTGAACAGAGTGAACATTTAAGTTACATGACTGAACAGTGAACAATGGTGTGACATGACTGAACAGAGTGAACATTGACGTAACATGACTGAACAGAGTGCACATTGATGTGACATGACTGAACAGTGCACATTGATGTGACATGACTGAACAGTGCACATTGATGTGACATGACTGAACAGTGCACATTGATGTGACATGACTGAACAGAATGCACATTAATGTGGCATGACTGAACAGAGTGAAAGCTGGAGTTACATGACTGAACAATGAACATTGATATGACATGACTGAACAGAGTGAAAGCTGGAGTTACATGACTGAACAATGAACATTGATGTGACATGACTGAATAATGAACATTGATGTGACATGACTGAACAGAGTGAAAGCTGGAGTTACATGACTGAACAATGAACATTGATGTGACATGACTGAATAATGAACATTGATGTGACATGACTGAACAGAGTGAAAGCTGGAGTGACATGACTGAACAAATAATCTGAATAAGAATGCTATCAAGTACTGAGCTTCTGTTTATTGTGGTGAAATTATCTTTCTCTTGTATTTAACTCAGAGGTTTTGTGCTGTATGTCATGAAATGCTTGGTGATCATTCAGGATCTTGCATGTCTGAACTTAATCATTCAGGAGCTTGCATGTCTGAACTTAATCATTCAGGAGCTTGCATGTCTGAACTTAATCATTCAGGAGCTTGCATGTCTGAACTTAATCATTCAGGATCTTGCATGTCTGAACTTAATCATTCAGGATCTTGCATGTCTGAACTTAATCATTCAGGAGCTTGCATGTCTGAACTTAATCATTCAGGAGCTTGCATGTCTGAACTAAATAGTTTAGGATCTTGCATGTCTGAACTTAATAATTTAGAGTCTTGCATTTCTGAACTTAATCATTCAAGAGCTTCCATGTCTGAGCTTATATTCAAAAAGCGTTCGCCGACGTTTTTAATTAATGGCAACAAAAAAGTTTTTACATTTTTTTCCTGAAGGCTTCAAGTATTTTTGTCACGAGACAAAGATGATTACATCAGTGTAAATTTTTCTGTAACGTGGCAGTATGCTGAGCATTATTTTACGAATAGTCTAAATGTTTAATAGGTTGCGAATGTTTTTTCGTGCAGTGTGTGTGTGGTGAGGGATGAATTAGTAGTGGGTTGTAGGGGTGATGTGGGGAGTGATGATTGTAGGTTGGGTGATTTTGGCGATTCTGACTGTAGTTGAGGTAGTGATTGTGGTGGTGGTGATGGTGTATTGGTGTTATAATTTAGTGATGAGTGTCATATGATAATTGATGACAATAACCTATGATAATTGATAACCTACGAAAACTGATAAGAACAGAATTGGATAAAACGTAAACAACTCAGGCGGAAAAGGAGAACTTAACAATGCAATGTTGAACTATCATGAAAATTACATTTTATTGAATTTTGGCATAATTTTTGGACACCTATGAAACTTAATAAAATATTCCTTAAATATTAATTTGCAGGGGAAAATGTACTGGAAAATGGAGGAAGAACTTAGAAATGTTTGTTAAATATGTGAAAGTAGCTAGAATTAGAGGAAGAATAGAAGGGTGGACACGGTGTTGGAAGAAGAACTCTTCATGGCGAAAATTAAGTGTTGTGTTAGAAGAGTAATCATCTGAGTTGAAAACATCTCTTTATTCATTCAAAAGGCTTAATTTACTTACCTTTCTAAACATTCAAGCTTCTTACATACAAAAAACACTTAGTAGTAATTTGATACAACTCTTTCCTACAAAGGTGCAATACAACAGAGACAAAATACAAGAAAGAAGGTAGAAACCCTAAATGTGGAAGACAAATATTTCACGTTCTGTGACACGTACCGCCAGTGAGAGATGCTGTGGCCACGTCGTACGTTGCAGTTGCAGACCCCGCAGCATTGTTGGCCGTGATACGCAGCTGGTACCACGTTAGTGGGGCTAACTCTGGAAGAGTGAAGGAGTCTGTGTCACCCGCCAGATGAGATGCTAGAGGAGTGAAAGCTGCTTCAGAGTGAGGCCTATATTCCACCGCCCACTGGGTGATGGGACAACCACCGGAGGGCCAGGTGTACAGGTGGAGGGTGACGGAAGACGAGTTAACACTGATGAGATCCTGATGGCGAGGCTGGCGAGGCGCTGTCAAGGAATAAATGTATTATGGTTAGTCCGGTTGTACAGGAGGTTGATATGTTTTGTGCTTGCATCTGGGAATAAACTACTCCAGACTTAAGGAAATTAAGTAGTCTTAAAAACCACATTGAACAAATTCTGCTGCATTTCAAGTCTTTGAGGATCTCATTGTTTAAATAAATCACATTAACTTAAATCTGTTACCTGCGGCAAGGATTTCTTTTTCATAACTTTATATGAAAACGTTAATGTTGATTTAGGGTAATTTTTGAAAATGTAAAAAATAACGAGAACATTGATGTACATATATTGACCGAATGAAAGTTGCATAATGGTCAAAATGCAACATGAAGGTTCTAATGGGACGGGTGTAATGTCACGTCCGACATTACACCCGTCCCATTATGATGCGGGTGGGATGGTTAACGACTTGTTAAACAAGTTAAATACTTCCCAAATTTTATTAATTACGTAATTTGTATAACCCTAAACTAATATTCATATTAAAATCAAAACTATTTTTTTATGAAGCTTGATTCAATTATGTTTCTCTCGACCATAGACCTGCTTGATACAGCTTTCTCGGACTTTTGAAAATCAATTAGACTTAATTCATACTACTAATGCATGTATAAGTATGTGTATAGACACTCATTTGAGTTTTCTTCTAATTTCTAAATCATGTTCTAGAGTTTTCTTCTTATTTCCATGAGGTAGTGGAAAAGAATCGTTCCTCCATCAGCCAAGCATGACTAAAATGCTGAAAGAAAAGAGCTAGTAAAATGTTTTAAATCTGAGATGTCTGCGCATGGGTGTGGAATAGGTGATATGAAAGAATTGACAGTGATGGTGCATTTTTTCTGTTTCCTCTCTACCTACCGCCCCTGTATGGACATCAGTGCTTCCACCAGGTTTTGCTGGTAATGTGTCAACACTATTCCCTGATGCATAATCCCCTTTTGTTCCATCTCCAGCAGTATCGCTATTTTGTACCTCTGTAAATTGAATAGCGTTGTCTTTACTTGTTTCATCACCAGGGCCACTATCTCCTTTTGGTTCACTGTCCACCAGGACAACACTAACACCCTCAGGAGCACTGTCCTCCAGGACAACACTAACACCCTCAGGAGCACTGTCTTCCAAGAGTGTCCCGTCCAACCTGCCTAATTTATTTTCCCAGCGGTCATACCATGCTGACATATCTTTCAAGAAGGATCTTTTATTGGTGTTCTTGTCTTTTAATATAGATGTAATTTCCTCATACAGGTGTATCTCATTTGGGTAGACCCAAAAACATTTCTCTGATTTTATATCAAACGTGGTCACTGGTTTAAAATTCCTGCACAACCCATGGGACCATTTACCACAGAGATTGCAGGTAATCCAGGCATGATTTCGTCCGTTACCCTTTCTGCAGACTACACAGATTTTCATGATGGTGGTTATATACAACACTTTACAACTTCCCTAACTAGCTGGTCTATAACTACTAGAAGTATTTAGTTGTTTTTAACAGTTCTTCTGGTTTGGCTGACTAGGATAGGCTTATTATATAGAAGATTTTTTTTTATCAACACATCGGCCGTTTCCCACCAAGGCGGGGTGGCCCGAAAAAGAAAACTTTCATCATCATTCACTCCATCACTGTCTTGCCAGAGGCGTGCTTACACTATAGTTATAAAACTGCAACATTAACACCCCTCCTTCAGAGTGCAGACACTGTACTTCCCATCTGCAGGACTCAAGTCTGGCCTGCTGGTTTACCTGAATCCCGACATAAATGTTACCTTGCTCACACACCAACAGCACGTCAAGTCCTAAAACATTTTGTCTCCATTCACTCCTATCAAATACGCTCACGCATTCTTGCTGGAAGTCCAAGCCCCTCGCACACAAAACCTCCTTTTAACCCCTCCCTCTAACCTTTCCTAGGCCAACCCCTACCCCCCTTCCCTCCACTACAGATTTATACACTCTCGAAGTCATTCTATTTTGTTCCATCCTCTCTACATGTCCTCATCATCACCTTACTCTTTCCTATATTCACTTTTAATTTTCTTCTTTCACATACCCTACCAAACTCATCCACCAACCTCTGCAACTTCTCTTCAGAATCTCCCAAAAGCACAGTGTCATCCGCAAAGAGCAACTGTGACAACTCACACTTTGTGTTAGATTCTTTATCTTTTAACCCCACACCTCTTGCCAACACCCGAGCATTCACTTCTCTTACAACTCCATCTATAAATATGGGGAACAACCATGGTGACATCACACATCCCTGTCTAAGGCCTATTTTTACTGGGAAATAATTTCCCTCTCGCCTACATACTCTAACCTGAGCCTCATTATCCTCGTAAAGACATCTGCCACATTGCCCCTCTATCCACCCTGTCATACGCCTTTTCCAAATCCATAATTGCCACAAAAACCTCTTTACCCTTTTCTAAATACTGTTCACCTATATGTTTCACTGTAAACACTTGGTCTACACATCCCCTACCCTTCCTAAACCCTACTTGTTCATCTGCTATCCTGCTCTCCGTCTTACTCTTAATTCTTTCAATAATAACTCTTCCATACACTTTACCAGGTATACTCAACAGACTTATTCCCCCATAATGTTTACACTCTCTTTTGTCCCCTTTGCCTTTATACAAAACCACTCTAAAACTATATCCCCACCTGATTTTAACATTTTTATCTTTATCCCATCAATCCCAGCTGCTTTACTCCCTTTCATTCTACCCACTGCCTCACGAACTTCCCCCAAACTCACAACTGGCTCTTCCTCACTCCTATAAGACGTTAGTCCTCCTTTCCCTATACACGAAATCACAGCTTCCCTATCTTCATCAACATTTAACAATTCCTCAAAATATTTCCTCCATCTTCCCGATACCTCTAACTCTCCATTTAATAACTCTCCTCTCCTATTTTTAACTAACAAATCTATTCGTTCGCTAGGCTTTCTTAATTTATTAATCTCACTCCAAAACTTTTTCTTATTTTCAAAAAATTGTTGATAACATCTCACCCACTCTCTCATTTGCTCTCTTTTTACATTGCTTCACCACTCTTTTAACCTCTTTTTCTCTCCAAATACTCCTCCCACCTTGCATCACTTCTACTTTGTAAGAACCTCTCATATGCTAACTTATTCTCCCTTACAACTCTCTTTACATCATCATTCCACTAATCGCTCTTCTTCCCTCCCTGTAACCACAAACTTTTGCTGAACACTAAACACTGTATTCTTAAACTTACCCCATACATCTTCTACCCCATTGCCTATATTCTCACTAGCCCATCTGTCCTCCAATAATTGTTTATATCTTACCCTAACTGCCTCCTCCTTTAGTTTATAAACCTTCACCTCTCTCTTACTTGCTGCTTCCATTTTCCTTGTATCCCATCTACCTTTTACTCTCACTGTAGCTACAACTAAAAAGTGATCTGATATATCTGTGGCCCCTCTATAAACATGTACATCCTGAAGTCTACTCAACAGTCATTTTTCTACCTATACGTTGTCCAACAAACTACTGTCATTACGCCCTATATAATATCTTGTATACTTATCCTCTTTCTCTTAAAATGTGTTACCTATAACCAAACCCTTTTCTCTACAAAGTTCAATCAAATGCTCCCCAATATTATTTACACCTGGCACCGAAAACTTACCTACCACACCCTCTCTAAACGCTTCCCCCACTTTAGCATTTAGGTTCCCTACAAAATTACTCTCTCACTTGGCTCAAAAGTTCTCACATATTGGCTTAACATATCCCAAAGTCTCTCTCTCTCTCTCTCCTCTACACTCCTCTCTTCTCCAGGTGCATACACACTTATTATGTGTGTGTGTACTCACCTAGTTGTGATTGCAGAGGTCGAGTCATAGCTCCTGGCCCCGCCTCTTCACTGGCCGCTACTGGGTCACTCTCCCTGCACCATGAGCTTTATCATACCTCTTCTTAAAACTATGAATGGATCTTGCCTCCACTACATCGCTTCCCAAACTTCCAATTCCTGACAACTCTGTGAGTGAAGAAATATTTCCTAACATCCTTTGACTCATCTGAGTCTTCAATTTCCAATTGTGACCCCCTGTTTCTGTGTGCCATCTCTGGAACATCCTGTCTCTGACCACCTTATCTATTCCTCGCAGTATTTTATATGTCGTTATCATGTCTCCCTAACCCTCCTGTCCTCCAGTGTCGTCAGGCCGATTTCCCTTAACCTTTCTTCTTAGAACATTCCCCTTACCTCTGGAACTAGCCTTGTTGCAAACCTTTGCAATTTCTCTAATTTCTTGACGAGCTTAACCAGGTGGGGGTTCTAAACTGGTGCTGAATACTCCAGTATGGGCCTGACGTACACGGTGTACAGACTCTTGAACGATTCTTTACTAAGGTATCGGAACGCAATTCTCAGGTTTGCCAGGCGCCCATATGCTGCAGCAGTTATCTGGTTGATGTGTGCTTCCGGAGACGTGCTCGGTATTATACTCACCCCAAGATCTTTTTACTTGAGTGAGGTTTGCAGTCTTTGGCCACCAAGCCTATATTCCTTCTGCGGTCTTCTTTGCTTATGTATTTTCAGGAGAGAGTGTGTGTGTGTGAAGAGGGGTGTTTATTGTAGGGAGGGACTGGGGGAGGGAGGAGAGGGCAGAGTGGGAGGGAGACAGTGGCAGAGGGGGAGAGAGATAAGGGAAAGGTTAGGGGGTACAAGGAGAGAGGGGAAGTGAAGTGAGGGAAAAGCAAGGGGAAGAGGAAGGAGAAAGAGGGGGAGGAGGAGAAGGAGGAAGAGGAGGAGTGGAAGAGGACAGTGGCAGAGGGGGAGAGAGATGGGGGTAATGTTAGGGGTACAAGAGAGAGGGGAAAGGAAGTGAGGGAAAAGCATGGGGGAGAGGAGGAGGGAGAAAGGGGGAAAGAAGGAGAAGGAGGAAGAGGAGGAGTGGTAGAGGGCAGTGGCAGAGGGGGAGAGAGATGGGGGTAATGTTAGGGGGTACAAGGAGAGAGGGGAAAGGAAGTGAGGAAAAGCAAGGGGGGAGAGGAGGAGGGAGAAAGAGGGGGAGGAGGAGAAATAGTAGGAAGAGGAGAGGATAGGGGGAGGGAGGGAGGGTTTTCTGTTTATTTGTATAGTGGGTAGGCTGTGCGCTTCTACCATTTTGTCCTAGGCACATGTCGATTAGACACTAGGCCTGTTGTATGTAGTAGTAGTGTGTGTGTGTGTACTCACCTAGTTGTACTCACCTAATTGTGGTTGCAGGGGTCGATTCATAGCTCCTGGCCCTGCCTCTTCACTGGCCGCTACTGGGTCACTCTCCCTGCGCCATGAGCTTTATCCTACCTCTTCTTAAAGCTATGAATGGATCCTGCCTCCACTACATCGCTTCCCAAACTATTCCACTTCCTGACCACTCTGTGACTGAAGAAATACTTCCTAACATCCCTGTGATTCATCTGAGTCTTCAACTTCCAACTGTGTTCCCTTGTTGCTGTGTCCCATCTCTGGAACATTCTGTCCCTGTCCACCTTGTCAATTCCTCTCAGTATTTTATATGTCGTTATCATGTCCTCCCTATCTCTCATGTCCTCCAGTGTCGTCAGGTCGATTTCCCTTAACCTCTCCTCGTAGGACATACCCCTTAGCTCCGGGACTAGTCTTGTTGCAAACCTTTGCACTTTCTCTAGTTTCTTTACGTGCTTGGCTAGGTGTGGGTTCCAAACTGGTGCTGCATACTCTAGTATGGGCCTAACGTACACAGTGTACAGGGTCCTGAACGATTCTTTATTAAGATGTCGGAATGCTGTTCTTAGGTTAGCTAGGCGCCCGTATGCTGCAGCAGGTATTTGGTTGATGTGCGCCTCAGGAGATGTGCCTGGTGTTATACTCACCCCAAGGTCTTTTTCCTTGATTGAGGTTTGTAGTCTCTGGGCCCCCTAGACTGTACTCCGTCTGCGGTCTTCTTTGTGTGTGTGTGTGTGTGTACTCACCTAATTGTGGTTGCATTGGTCGAGACTCAGCTCCTGGCCCCGGGAGGCCTGGTAATGGACCTGGTCATGAGGCCTGGTCATGGACCTGGTCATGAGGCCTGGTCATGAGGCCTGGTCATGGACCTGGTCATGGACCTGGTCATGGACCTGGTCATGAGGCCTGGTCATGGACCTGGTCATGAGGCCTGGTCTTGAGGCCTGTTCATGGATCTGATCATGAGGCCTGGTCATGGACCTGGTCATGAGGCCTGGTCATGGACCTGGTCATGAGGCCTGGTCTTGAGGCCTGTTCATGGACCTGGTCATGAGGCCTGTTCATGGACCTGGTCATGGACCTGGTCATGGACCTGGTCATGAGGCCTGGTCATGGACCTGGTCATGAGGCCTGGTCATGGACCTGGTCATGAGGCCTGGTCATGGACCTGGCCGAGGTAGCTCTCTCCTCTCTGTGGTTCCCAAGTATCCCAACTTTTTTGTTTTTACTTTCGATTTCCTATGATTATCATCGATTATGCAGACTCTTCTTTCCACCTCCATGATTGTGTTACTCATTCCACCTCCATGATTGTGTTACTCATTCCACCTCCATGATTGTGTTACTCATTCCACCTCCATGATTGTGTTACTCATTCCACCTACATGATTGTGTTACTCATTCCACCTCCATGATTGTGTTACTCATTCCACCTACATGATTGTGTTACTCATTCCACCTCCATGATTGTGTTACTCATTCCACCTCCATGATTGTGTTACTCATTCCACCTCCATGATTATTTCGTTATCTTTATACTCTAAGTGTTAGTCACGTGCTCTTTAATAAACAACTGCTACTTCTGCGTCGAATACCCAGGCAATGATTGTATCTGATATTTGCTTAAATGACATCCATATATTTATCCTTCTCATTTCCTCCACTAGTTTCCGATAAAAACCTCCTCTCCTTCCCTGCCCCAATATCCACTTCCTTCGTATCGTATTATATCAGCTTGTTTAGTCTTAGTAATGGCATTCTTGTTTAGACTTAACTGCGATGTATTTCTGTAGTTGACTGGATTGTGATGTCTTTGCTCTTATTTGGAAGGGAGGGGAAGAGAGTAGGGTGAAGGGGAAGGGAGGAGAAGATGGTTGGGGAATGAGAAGGAAGGGTAGAAGAGGAATGAAGGACCTGTTTGGTTATTTTAACCTGTGAGGTTATTTTGACTTGGGTGAAGTTATGGGAGTATTTTTCCAGATGACGTTTTCGTAGTTACAGATGGAAAGATAAAACTTGTGTTTGTAAGTTTGTTGTGAGAAACGTTGTTGTTACAATTCTTGCATGGGAAGGAAGCACTGGGCACTGAGATGAGTTTACCGAGATGGGCACTGAGATGAGTTTACCGAGGAGATGGACACTGAGATGAGTTTACCGAGATGGGCACTGAGATGAGTTTACCGAGATGGGCACTGAGATGAGTTTACCGAGGAGATGGGCACTGAGATGAGTTTACCGAGATGGGTTTACCGAAATGGGCACTGAGATGAGTTTACCGAAGAGATGGGCACTGAGATGAGTTTATGAATTATATCGACAATGAGTTTTCTGAATAACTTCTGTTCATTGTATTTGTCCTTACTGAATTTCCCATTACATTGTTGCCTATCCTCAACTCTCTCCATCTACTGCCTCATGTCTGACGAAACGATCACTTTGGTGGGTTCATCTGTATTAAGAACTTGCCAGCACTAGGCAAACGTACCTTCAGGAGTGTAAAGCATTTATTAAGTTACGTAAATATAAAACGGAGTCAGGGGTAAGGGGCTGTCTAGGGGCATTTAAAATATTAAAATACACCAACCTAGACCCTAAATCTTTACACAAAATATCACCCCCATACTTAAAACAAACACCAGCCTATTGCAATCACAGCTTTCCAGGTACTGACACACACACACACCTCTCTCCCGGTACTGACACACACACACACCTCTCTCCCAGTACTGACACACACACACAGACACACACACACACCTCTCTCCCAGTACTGACACACACACACAGACACACACACACACCTCTCTCCCAGTACTGACACACACACACTCCTCTCCCAGTACTGACACACACACACACACGTCTCCCTCGCTGCCTGGCCTTCTGTCCAGGTCTCATACGCGTCCATTTCATGTACAGTCTGCGTTCACTAACACTATTTTATTGAAGTGTTTTAAGTGCACATAATTTATAACTATGCAGTGATCTGCATAATAAGGAGTAGTTGCTACACTACTACTACTACTGCTGCTACTACTACTGCTGCTACTACTACTACTACTGCTGCTACTACTGCTACTAGTACTGCTACTACTACTGCTGCTACTACTGCTACTACTACTGCCACTACTACTATTGCATATTCAATGTCCCCTTTGATATAAATTTTCTACTTTCTTTTTCTATTCAGATCACTTTTATGCCCTTTTCATGTGTTTTTCCCTCTCATTACCTTTCTTTCAAGATTATCTAATATATTGTCACTAATTCCTTTGCTCTCTTATCTTCCTTCCTTTCTAGTCTTCTTAATTAAAGTATCTGTGCAAGAGATACACACCTATTATCTTTATTGTTTTAAGGTCCAGCTTAAGGTTCTTACCTATCTTATTCCACGCTCCGGGCACCATGTTCAGCTCCTCTTCTGTTACATCTCAAACCTATGAGTATTTAACTTAGTTATCCATTCCTCGTTCATTATTCTTCTCACTTCAACTTCCATCATATCAAGTTATTAACACCAGTCTTTTTTCTCACTTCTTTTCCATTTCCCCTCCAAGTTGATGATCTCCTTTGAGTTGCATGTATTTACATATACGTAATTACATTTAGTTGCATGTAATTACATATAATTACATTCAGTAAAGAAACTTGGAATATTTTGTTTACTTTTAACTCCTAATTTACAATCTTAGAATGACAATCATAAAGTTTACACTGGCACAAAGTTGCACTATCAAATTTGAGAGAAGAAGCATGATAAAGTGAGGACTGAGAAGCGAGATAAAGTGAGGAGTGAGGAAAGTCATGATAAAGTGAGGACTCACCAGCACCTCGAGTCCTGGTGTTGACGACTGGTGAGGCTTCTCCACGACCCACCAGGTTAACGGCTGCCACATGCAGGTGGTAGGTGGAGCCGCACTGGAGGTACTGCACACTGTGGCTCACCTCTCCAGGTTCCACTGCTTCCTCCACCCACGTATCGTCTCCTTCCAAGCAATACCGTATGACGTAGCCTGCAGGCGTTGTCAACTAGTTAGCCAATATTCTTAAATTCTTTAACGATTAAATTATCATTTATTTAACTTTAATTAGTTCAACTAATGATTAAAAATTCTGACTGAAATTCTGCTGTGTGTTCCAGAATATGCTAATATGTCAATTCTATATTCTTGGGCATAAACGTTTATTTTAGAAATAATATTTAGGATAAATTCCATGGGAAGTGGAGAAGAATCCTACTTCCGTAATCCATGTGTGTCGTAAGAGGAGACTAAAATGACCCTTCGGGTCACCCTGCCTCGGTGGGAGAAAGCTGGTGTGTATAAAAATAATTAGGATAAAATGTAATATATATCGTGTACCACTCTCGTTTGTGTATTTGGGTTTACACACCCCATCTGCAGGTTTCAGGTCACACACCCACTATTATGCATCTGTCTCTACTGAATAATTAATCTTCTAGAATGCTGGAAAGATCAAATGCCTCTCTTCATAGATACATCTCTTCATGCATTGAAATATAATTAATTTATTCTTTACTCCATCAGCTATTTATCTTCGTGGAAACAATTAGAGTTGACCTGTGATGGGTTTGCCGCCGTTGCCCGGGGGGTTCCAGGAGAGGTGTATGGAGGTTTCAGTGGCATACTGAACCCTCAGTGTGGGTGCTGGAGGCGTCTGCACCACCTCTACCACCCAGTTGATCTCATCTCTCCCACTTGGGTTGTGGGCGTGGCAGGTGTAGTTACCAGCAACATCTGTGCCAGCTACTGGCACATGCAGTGACTGGTCTGCAAGTATCTGGAAAAAAAAAATCCAGTTGCAGATCGAAATATAGAAAGTACTAATATGATTTTTATACAATTAGTTTATTATGAAACAAATAATTAGAGGAACAAATAATTTGATGACATTTGATGGTCTGTCCTTCACACAAACACATTTACAACGACCTACATTTGTGTAAATAGATTTACTTGCTCGTGGTTCTCGTCTGAATAAACTCAATCTTCCGGTTTGAAGTTAGTAACCAAGATATTCCAAGTACATAAAATTCATTTTAAGAGCATAATAAAAGTTATTGAATAAAATTACCAATGCTGGTTTCAGTACATTTGTGCGTAAGTGGGTATTACGTGCCTTGAAGTAACCTAGGCCAGCGAGGTGAATAACATTAATTGCAACAATGACGGCATGTATACCGTCCTTAATAATACATACGTACATATATACCCAGCAATGCATACCAGTTTATACATTCATAATCGTTCATACTCTATGGTGTCCCTCAGCTCGATCGCTAGTGCACTCAGCTCACACACTGAGGTCCGGAGTTCGAATCTCCGGTACGGCTGGATAACATTAGGACGTGTTTCCATAAGACACCTGCTGTCTATGTTCACCCATCAGTATAAAATGGGTACATGGGTGTTAGTCGACTGGTGTGGGTCGCATCCTGGGACACAACTGACCTAATTTGCGGGAAATGTTCAGCATAACAAGTGGCTTTCTATATAGTAGTATGTCATTGATGTCAGCTAAGCCTGTATACCTTGTACATGTACTTGTAGAAATAAAGGTATTATATTATTATTATTATTATTAAATTCTTCAAGTACATCCCAGGATATATGCCCAGTAATTCCTAATACAACAAACCTATTTCATCATACATCCATTCATGAATACTAATTTATGTAAATCCCAACATGCATGCTCACTCATACATACTCATTCATACATACTATACCACATATAACACGCATAAACACCTCGACTCATAATGATTGTAACCAGATATAAACACAAAATAGTTCATTACAGCTGATTTGTTTAGCTCTGTAATCTTTTGACTACCTCCCACAGGATGGTTATGGGCTGGATTACAAGGGTATTAAACCAACCAACACCGCGGCTCCTATACACTCCTCAATATAAGTGGTGTTTTTCTAATTTGACAGTTTCTATTATGTTTTAATGTTAGTTACCATTCTTATTATTTATTTCCAAAAACGTTTCATATAGATGGAATAATGAAACTGCAAAGATGAGCATAAATATACGTAATTTTGATGCAAATATCTAATCAGCCAATCAGCACCTCAGTGTCTGAAAGCATTTAGACATGTTCAAGAGGTTTACTTATTGTTCAGAAAATATAATGATTGCTGGTGCCAGACGCGGTGGTTTGTGCGTCCAAAACTACCGAAAATTAAGTAAATTACGCACGAATATATCACCGACGATGTTATCATCGGTGAGATGATTTATCCTTTTAGTGTTGATGTATCAACACTAAAATGTTGCCAGATTTTTTTATTTTTTTCTGCAAACTTATATAACTTTTTTTTATAATGTTACGTATCCGACCCACCAAACAACGATTCTAGGAAGTGATGGGAAACAAGCAAAGCATAGTGACATTACTGAGGCAGTGATGAGAAACAAGTGAAGATTAGTGTCGCGTAATACTGATGCAGTGATGGGAAACATTTGGAGTTTAGTGACCCCGTAATTAGCCGTAATGTGAAACAAGTGAGGCTTAGTATTTCCATAATACTGACTCTTGCGCATTTCCGGCATGATGTGTCCTCAATATCGGCTCACCCAGACTGCATTCTCACACCTGGCTAACCCGGGGTCTAGCACACCTGACACCTCCCTTACACTGTCTCACACCTGGCTAACCCGGGGTCTAGCACACCTGACACCTCCCTTACACTGTCTCACACTTGGCTAACCCGGGGTCTAGCACACCTGACACCTCCCTTACACTGTCTCACACTTGGCTAACCCGGGGTCTAGCACACCTGACACCCCCTTACACTCTCTCACACATGGCTAACCCGGGGTCTAGCACACCTGACACCTCCCTTACACTGTCTCACACCTGGCTAACCCGGGGTCTAGCACACCTGACACCCCCCTTACACTCACCCACATGGCTAACCCGGGGTCTAGCACACCTGACACCTCCCTTACACTGTCTCACACTTGGCTAACCCGGGTCTAGCACACTGACACCTCCCTTACACTCCCACATTGGCTAACCCGGGGTCTAAATTTCACCAAAATAAGAAATACTTGGATATACCCATCTTTCATTGTATACACAAATAGCTCCCGGCTAGCAGAAACTGTTGACAACTTTCGGTCCGACTAGTAATCAAGAAGCATAAAGCGAAGAGAGCCGAAACGTCGTTATAAGTTTCGTTCTTCTACATGCAGGATATTTATGTATTATTCCAGGCACGGACAATAACTTGCTTATGTAACCAAGATTCAGGTACTCAGAATGGAAGCGGGACTCACCCAGGCTTCACAACAAGAATCTGCTTTTCACATTGATGGCCAAAATACACCTGAACGAAGAATACACCTGAACGAAGAATACACCTGAACGAAGAATACACCTGAACGAAGAATACACCTGAACGAAGAATACACCTGAACGAAGAATACACCTGAACGAAGAATACACCTGAACGACGAATACACCTGAACGAAGAATACACCTGAACGAAGAATACACCTGAACGACGAATACACCTGAACGAACAATACACCTGAACGAACAATACACCTGAACGAACAATACACCTGAACGAACAATACACCTGAACGAACAATACACCTGAACGAACAATACACCTGAACGAACAATACACCTGAACGAACAATACACCTGAACGAAGAATACACCTAAACGAAGAATACACCTAAACGAAGAATACACCTGAACGAACAATACACCTGAACGAAGAATACACCTGGACGAAGAATACACCTGAACGAAGAATACACCTGAACGAAGAATACACCTGAACGAAGAATACACCTGAACGATGAATACACCTGAACGACGAATACACCTGAACGACGAATACACCTGAACGAAGAATTTTTGTTTTTTCCTAATTTTTTTCATGTTTTTTTTTCAACTTACAAACTATAATACGTCTTGTTTTCTCTATAGATCAGGATAATTTTTGCTCACTATGTTTTATTTATATTGTTTTTACAAAGTAATGCATTGGTTTTTTTCCTTTCAAATTAAATTTTTTTGGATTTCTATATTTTTAATTATTAATATTTTTGTTAAACAAAAAATGACGTATTTGTACTAAAATATTTATGGAAAATTGAATTACTCTGTTATCACAGACAAATATATAACACTTTTGCAGGAGTCAGTTGTCAGTTTTCTGAAAGTGTTTTTCTTTTGACCAGTCTTCATGAAGCTTTACACAATTTATAGTGTAGTATACTAGAGTCGCACTCGGTATTCAGTTAAAATTTTAGAAGTTTTAGTAAATTTATGCAGAGATTGATACAACAGCTTGGCTGACTCGAGGTCAAGCACATCTGACACTGTTTACACTGTCTAACACCTGACTTTGTTTACATGAATGGTTACGTTAAGCGAAGCGAAAATCTCAAGTTAAACGATGGGTGATGCTAAGTAAATTTAAGAATTGATAGATAACGGTAAATAATTGAAGGAAATAAAGAATAAAACTTTTAGAATAAGTATAACTTACCTGTGCATGAGGAATGGTATCACGTCCTAGATGTGACCAGGTGACAGTAGGTGCTGGGGAGCCCACCACAGCACAGGGTAGTGTGAACGATGATCCTCCCTCCACCTCCACCGTCTGGGCAAATGACCTGATCCTTGCTGCAACTGTAACAATCAGACGAGTAAAATACCTAGTAAGGAATTATATATGATGGTAGGATTGCTGGTGTCTTTTTTCTGTCTCATAAACATGCAAGATTTCAGGTACGTCTTGCTACTTCTACTTACACTTAGGTCACACTACGCAAACATGTACACGTTTATTGTATACACACTCATCTGAGTTTTCTTTGATTTTATCTTAATAGTTCTTGTTCTTATTGCTTTTCCCTTTCATATCCATGGGGAAGTGGAATAAGAATCTTTCCTCCGTAAGCCATGCGTGTTGTAAAAGTCAACTAAAATGCCGGGAACAATGGGCTAGTAACCCCTTTTCCTGTATAGCTTACTAAAAAGAAGAAGAAGAAAATTGTCAAAGTGGGATGTTTGAATGTGCGTGGATGTTGTGCGAATGATAAGAAAGAGATGATTGTAGATGTTATGAATGAAAAGAAGCTGGATGTCCTGGCTTTAAGTGAGACAAAGCTGAAGGGGGTAGGAGAGTTTCAGTGGGGAGAAATAAATGGGATTAGATCGGGGGTTTCAAATAGAGTTAGAGCTAAAGAAGGAGTGGCAATAATGTTGAATAATCAGTTATGGCAGGTAAAGAAGGAATATAAATGTATAAATTCAAGGATTATGTGGAGTAAAATAAAGGTTGGATGTGAAAAGTGGGTTATAGTAAGTGTTTATGCACCTGGAGAAGAGAGAAGTGTAGAGGAGAGAGAGAGATTTTGGGAAATGTTGAGTGAGTGTGTGGGGAGTTTTGAACCAAGTGAGAGAGTAATTGTGGTTGGGGATCTTAATGCTAAAGTGGGTAAAAATGTTGTGGATGGAGTAGTAGGTAAATTTGGGGTGCCAGGGGTAAATGTAAATGGGGAGCCATTAATTGAGCTATGTGTAGAAAGAGGTTTGGTAATAAGTAATACATATTTTATGAAAAAGAGGATAAATAAATATACAAGGTATGATATAGCACGTAAGGAAAGTAGTTTGTTGGATTATGTATTGGTGGATAAAAGGAGGAGGAGGAGGCTTCAGGATGTACATGTTTATAGAGGGGCAACGGATATATCAGATCATTATTTGGTTGTAGCTACAGTTAGAGTAAAAAATAGATGGGACAAAAAGAAAATGGCAACAGCAAGTAAGAGAGAGGTAAAAGTGTATAAACTAAGGGAGGAGGAAGTTAGGGTGAGATATAAGCAACTATTGGCAGAAAGGTGGGCTAGTGCAAGTAGGAGTAGTGGGGGGGTTGAAGAGAGTTGGAATAGTTTTAAAAATGCAGTATTAGAATGTGGGGCAGAAGTTTGTGGCTATAGGAGGGTGGGTGCAGGAGGAAAGAGGAGTGAGTGGTGGAATGAAGAAGTAAAGGGTGTGATAAAAGAGAAAAAGGTAGCTTATGAGAGGTTTTTACAAAACAGAAGTGTTAGTAGAAGAGCAGAGTATATGGAGAGTAAAAGAAAGGTGAAGAGAGTGGTGAGAGAGTGCAAAAGAAGAGCGGATGAAAGAATGGGAGAGGCTCTGTCAAGAAATTTTGCTGAAAACAAGAAAAAAATTTGGAGTGAGATAAACAAGGTAAGAAAGCCTAGGGAACGAATGGATTTGTCAGTTAAAAACAGAGTAGAGGAGTTAGTAGATGGGGAGCTGGAGGTATTGGGTAGATGGCGGGAATATTTTGAGGAACTTTTAAATGTCGATGAAAAGAGGGAGGCGATAATTTCATGTACTGGCCAGGGAGGTACAACATCGTTTAGGAGTGAAGAAGAGCAGGATGTGAGTGTGGGGGAGGTGCGTGAGGCATTACGTAGAATGAAAGGGGTAAAGCAGCTGGAATTGATGGAATCATGACAGAAATGTTAAAAGCAGGGGATGATATAGTGCTGGAGTGGTTGGTATTTTTGTTTAATAAATGTATGAAAGAGGGAAGGTACCTAGGGATTGGCAGCGAGCATGTATAGTTCCTTTATATAAAGGGAAGGGGGATAAAGAGAGTGTAAAAATTATAGGGGAATAAGTTTACTGAGTATACCAGGTAAAGTGTATGGCAGGGTTATTATTGAAAGAATTAGAGGTAAGACAGAGAGTAGGATTGCAGATGAGCAAGGAGGCTTTAGAGTGGGTAGGGGATGTGTAAATCAAGTGTTTACAGTGAAGCATATATGTGAACAGTATTTAGATAAAGGTAGAGAAGTTTTTATTGCATTTATGGATTTAGAAAAGGCATATGATAGAGTGGATAGGGGAGCAATGTGGCAAATGTTGCAAGTGTATGGAATAGGTAGTAAGTTACTGAAGGCTGTAAAGAGTTTTTATGAGGATAGTGAGGCTCAGGTTAGGGTGTGTAGGAGAGAGGGAGATTACTTCCCGGTAAAAGTAGGTCTTAGACAGGGTTGTGTAATGTCACCATGGTTGTTTAATATATTTATAGATGGGGTTGTAAAAGAAGTAAATGCTAGGGTGTTGGGGAGAGGGGTGGGATTAAATTATGGAGAATTAAATGCAAAATGGGAGTTGACACAGTTACTTTTTGCTGATGATACTGTGCTTATGGGAGATTCTAAAGAAAAGTTGCAAAGGTTAGTGGACGAGTTTGGGAGAGTGTGTAAAGGTAGAAAGTTAAAAGTGAACATAGATAAGAGTAAGGTGATGAGGGTATCAAACGATTTAAATAAAGAAAAATTGGATATCACATTGGAGAGAGGGATTATGGAAGAAGTAAATGTTTTCAGATATTTGGGAGTTGATGTGTCAGCGGATGGGTTTATGAAGGATGAGGTTAACCATAGAATTGATGAAGGAAAAAAGGTGAGTGGTGCATTGAGGTATCTGTGGAGAAAAAAAATGTTATCCATGGAGGCAAAGAAGGGAATGTACGAAAGTATAGTGGTACCAACACTCTTATATGGGTGTGAAGCATGGGTTGCAAATGCTGCAGCGAGGAGGAGGCTGGAGGCAGTGGAGATGTCCTGTCTAAGGGCAATGTGTGGTGTAAATATTATGCAGAAAATTCGGAATGTGGAAATTAGGAGAAGGTGTGGAGTTACTAAAAGTATTTGTCAGAGGGCTGAAGAGGGGTTGTTGAGGTGGTTTGGTCATTTAGAGAGAATGGATCAAAGTATAATGACTTGGAGAGCGTATAAATCTGTAGGGGAAGGAAGGCGGGGTAGGGGTCGTCCTAGAAAAGGTTGGAGGGAAGGGGTAAAGGAGGTTTTGTGGGCGAGGGGCTTGGACTTCCAGAGGGCATGTGTGAGCGTGTTAGATAGGAGTGAATGGAGACGAATGGTTTTTGGGACATGACGATCTGTTGGAGTGTGAAGGGATTCAGGGAAACCAGTTAATTGATTTAGTTGGACTTGAGTCCTGGAAATGGGAAGTACAATGCCTGCACTTTAAAGGAGGGGTCTGAGATAGTGACAGCTGGGAGGGACTTTTCTCAGCTGTCGTATCTGAGCTCCTCTGCAAAGACAGTGATTATGTATGAGTGTGGTGAAAGTGTTGAATGATGATGAAAGTTTTTTCTTTTTTGGGATTTTCTTTCTTTTTGGGTCACCCTGCCTCGGTGGGAGACGGCCGACTTGTTGAAAAAAAAAAAATATATATAATATATAATATATATATATATATATATATATATATATATATATATATATATATATATATATATATATATATATATATTTTTCAGTTCAGACTCTCAGGTAAGGACCCACTAGGGGCGAGGGGGAAGTGGGGACAGACGAAGAATAGCCGGTGAGAGGAAGAGCTGAAGGAGAAGAAAAAGAGTCAGGACTAAACCCAACAGTCTAACTACTTTATTAATAGAATATATATACTATATATATTTTGGCTTAAATAGCAACGCTCTTCTTGCCATATAAGACAAGCGAAAATTTGTGTATGCAATAATTTCGCAAAAATCATTCTGAACATAACGAAAAAAATATATTTCATTGTGTTTGTTTATTATTAAATTAATGTTTACGTATCTAAAATATATTTAGTTGGGTTAGGCTAAATTAAATTGCGCTTGTTATAATAAGGTTAGGTAGGTTTTCAAAGTTTCTCTTGGTACAAAATTATAAATTTTTACATTAACGTAAATGAAAAAAATATATCTTTAAACGTATAAGAGAAA